>JAGDQP010017659.1:2559-15543 GCA_022664845.1 Lepisma saccharinum | reverse complement strand
GGTGACCGGTAGTTTGTGTGCTTTTGAACGCTGATCAGAGAAGGAATTGTCTACAATGTTGTCGAGATCACGGTCATTGGGCAGATGTAAATTGGACGTTCGTATTATCTAGTGATAAGTTGTCGTTTACTCTATAGTCTGATTCTCGACGGTGCATCATCTGGAGAGAACAGGGACAGGATATAATCATTCCAACATCATCGAACGTGATCATTATAGAAGTAGCGGGGTGATGTTGTGGGGCAGCATTAGCAGCAACTGAAGAACACCTCTACGCGAAACCACCAGGATGAATGGACAAGGCAATACTGCTACCAGATATCGCGATCAGATCTTCACAGTACATTTGAGAGAGTGTTGGCAGCATGTGGGAAAAAATTTCTTCCTAATCGATGACAATGCCTGTCCTCATAGAGCTGTATTGGTGGACGACTTTTGTTGAAACTGGAACTATCGTCCTTTTAGACTGACCAGTGCGTTAACCGGCCTTAAATCTAACTGAACATGCTTGGGAACAACCTAGCAAGGCGAGTTGCTTCGCGATCACGGCCACCCATCTCATTTGATGCTCTCAAAATAGCTCCGCGTGAATAATGGGAGCTACTACCACAAGATCTTCTCGCTGCACCTGTCCGTACAATGCAGCATTGCTGTCAGACTTGTATCGCTGCTAGGGGTGACTATATACCCTATTAAGCTCCATTTTGGGTATTTCTCACTTTGGACACGGCTTACGTCATTATTTGTCGAAATTTTATGTAGTTTTTGACAATGTCACCCTAACTTTGGACACCTTGAATTATAAAACTACGTAGTGATAAACTCGTTCCTGAAATATTGCTATGTATTCGATACCAATGACCGATCATCCTGACTGAGTTTTTCCTTGGGTTAATTGATTGTTATTACGTTCTAAACGAGCTGATGACTAAGTCACACCAGGTGAATGCCAAAATAGTACCTTTAGATTAGGCCTTGGCCGATTCCTTCCGCATCCTTCTCCCTACTCTATCTCGGCCTCAGCCATAGATGCATAAAGTCATAAATACTGTATATTCAAAAGTTAAAAATATTGGAATATTCTTCTCTATATGTGAATACGCTTGCCATTATCCTCGACATCACTTTCCACGTCAAGATGTGCTCGTCGAGGACACCATCCCTCAATTACTTTAATGCAATTTCTTGGGCTTCTTCGAATTTATTACACCCGTATTAACACGAGGCCTTACACACAGTAAAAAATCCTCAGAAGCAGGTGCTGACATCTGTCAGCTAGCTGTTAATCTACGAAGTGTATGAGGAGAAAGAAGGTTGAAAAGCGTTGTTAAACGTAATCTTTGATATCCAACCTGATTTTTCCAACCTATGTCAGTGAATTTGAAAATTCATATATATATGCGTTTATAAAAAAATCTAACCTGACTTTCCTAAACTCACCTAACCTAATGTAACAACTTATAAAATGTAAAAGAAAATGCAAGAGGAATAAAAAGGGAGCAATTCTTTATAAGTAAAAAGAAAAGAGAGTAAAGTTAATTTTTTTAATGTTAACAAAAATCACCATGCCGGAAATCGAACACGGGTTTCCTGACCAGAAATCTACTATTGTATCTAACACACCAAACTGCCAATCGAAAACTGTTGATTTTTCCTGGTCTTTTCTGCTTTCTTGTGTTCTCAACACGTACTCCAGCCGTTTAATAGCATGTAGTTTCGTGGGACACCAACAGGTGGCAGTGCTTACTTCATGGATTTATTACGACGTGTAAGTATTAACAAGTCAAAAATATCAAATTTGGCAACGTTGTATGTAACATGTGATTCAGTACAGAACGTACCCAATTCAACAACCATGTCTTATGATTCTGTGAAGAAACATAGAGGGGTCTTCATTAAGTGGCCCAGTGGAATAAGAGAACATGCCTTATCCCAACGAAAACTAAGATTTTATGTCAAACAGATATCCTCCCGTAATGACTGTGCCTGTGGAAGGTACCACTTTTTTTACTAAAATCAATCGAAATATACCATTCCCAAAAAAGACACTTCTTGCTAGTGGAAAAAGGGCTCAAGTCACAAAATCTAGTGCAGTCAAACTAGGAATATGATATTAAGGGTGAGTATAGTGTTTACATCAAATATTCTCACAGTGACATGGAAGTACATATGGAAATAAGCCTGCATTACCCAGAGGGACGAAAATTCAAAGTTGCCAAGTACAATGATACAGTTCATCCCACTTATCTACTCTCAGTTTTACATAAACTTAAAAAGTGACAGTTTTACAATTAATGAACAAGAAACAGAAGATATTGATGCCGAGATGGATTATGTAAATAAAGTTTGTTTAAGCAGACTTATTTCCTGAAATGAGAGGTTCAGTGGAAAATGGGCACATGCCATATCCCAATGAAAACTATTTACTTCAGAGAAACCGCTTATGTCATCTAGAGTCTCCTCCCGTAATGACTGTGCCTACGGTATTTATTTTAGTACCAAAAAGAACGCATACCATAGGCACAGTCATTACGGGATGAGACTGGATGGCAAAAACTATCTGAAGTAAAAAGTCAGTTTTCATTGGGATGTGGCATCTGCCCTTTCCCACTGAGTCCCTAAATCTTTTTGTAATTTTTCATATTACACCTACTGTGTACTGATGTACTCTTTAAGTAATACAGTTTCATTTGTGAGCAATGTATGCCACAAGATAATGGTTTTCTATGTACAACAATAAACTGTTTGTTTTTCGGAATGCATTTCAGCTTGATTTTGTTTTTATAAACCATGTAATAATACTCTTTGATATCTTTATGTAGCTAAGGTTTAAATGCAGTTCAGAAGGATCTTCTACTTCCCAACAATGCTGCAGATATAAAGTTTTACCAAAACAAGCACTTCCATGAAAATTCTTTTTCTGTAAAAACAATATTTTGTGGCATGTGCCCTTATTCCACTGGACCACTCAATTTATTATTAAATTTTTACTAATCTTGATTTCCTAAAAGTTTCACATTTGTGTCATAGAGTTAAGATAGCACTGCTGGCAGAAATAAAATGTAGATATTTTCTCTTCTCGCATTTGTGTATTAATCTATGGCGTATTGAAGAACCTACTTAGGAGATGCTGTGGATGAGGAAGTAGAAATATGCAAATTGAAACCTAGATCCGAAAGCGCAAATGAAAGAAATTTTCTCTGTTATTGATTGAACACTGAAAAGACATAAAGAAAAAGAACGATTTTGTATTGAAAAGAGCACTGAGGCCATTAGATTGATATTCTAGATACGAACTGACACAAGATGGATGGAAGCTCTGCGAGAAAAGTTTGGAGATGAATGAAATCTTGCTTTTCGTTGATCTTCCTACTTTCAGGGAGAGCCATTAATGGCCTGGAGATAACTTGTGATACATTCAAACGGGAGATGAAAAAATGAGAAGATGAAATGACTTTTCCTCAGAAGGAGTGTTGAGTTTAGTTCGTCTCGTATTAGAAGAATATTATGATATACTCATACACCATGATAATAGGTAATACCAGTAGAAGAAGAAAAAAACAACAAATATAGATAATAATCTCATTCTGAAATACTTTGAATTTAATTAAAAACTAAATGCTATTTCTCTTCATCGCTGTTGTAAGTTTTATTGTAAGGTATAACGTCAGAAACATTGTGCCTTAGCAGCATTATAGAATCAAGTCACTCGATAATAATAAACGAAATTACAACTCTAGAAACTGACAGTCTTGAATTCTGCATTTGTTTTGGTGAAAGGCGTAATTAAAATTCAAGTTTTATGAATAAGCGCACTACATAGGTAGAAGTAAAGTTGAAGCTGTAACTAAATTTCAAGGTTTATGAATAAGCACATTAGAAGTAAAGTCATAAGTGTAAATAAATTGTTTATGAATAAGTGCATTGGAAGTAAAGTTATAGGTGTAATTAAATTTCAAGGTTTATGAATAGGTGCACTAGAAGTAAAGTTGGTGTAATCAAAATGTCAACGTTTATGAATATGCGCGCTTGAAGTAAAGTTGAAAGAATAATTAAATTTCAAGGTTTATGAATAGGTGCACTAGAAATAAATTTGAAAGTATAATCTAAATTTCAAACTTTATGAATAAGCGTAGTAGAAGTAAAGTTGAATGTATATTCAGTTTTAGGGTTTATGAATAAGCACAGAAGAATTAAAGTTGAAGGTGGAATTTAAATTTTAAGGTGTACAAATAAGTTCATTGGTTCATTTCGATGTTAGAGGTTTACATTACTGGCCATGATAACAACTAAAATAACTCTGTAACAGAATTATGTGCACATCAATGTCCATTTATATGCCATGAAAATAAATCGAAAGTGGCCAAAACACAGACGAAGTCAGAATTTTGTATTTAAGTTAGCAGAAACAACTAGTAATTTTATGTATCATGATAAAAAAACTTTCTTAAGAATTAGATGAAAATTTTTAATATGAGAAGTAAGTTGGTTAATGTACTGCTGTACATCAGCAGATTTCAGAATGATTAAAATAATGTTATTTACTATATCTGGTATACTTGAATTTGCAGCAGAAAACTAACATGAATGAACAATAAGGATCTTGAATAATCGAATGAAATTTTAACACGAACGACACATCAATAGAAATATTGCAGTGAGGAAATATTGGATTTGCAATTTCCTTGACGCACGCTACAAGCAAATATTAGTTACTCCGCTTCTCTGGGTAAGAGAAATTACTCCTTCAATCGGGTATTGTTCTTCAGAAAACTCAATCAAAAGTCATCAGTGTTTATCAACAACGTCATTATGACGTCAGTAAAATGTATATTCTAGAAGCTGAATCGAGCAGCACCAATCAGAGGTAAGCAAATAAGCAATATCTAGCACAAAAGAACATTTTGCTAACATCGATATGCTTCTCTATTGGCTAATACATATAGTATTTAAATTTTTATGGAAGTTCTACTGATCTAGAAATAGATAAAACACTCACTTTTCAATCTCCTAACAGTGATTATGGGTGCAGAGGGGCAACCATTCGGTTTTCAGTTTCGTTAAAGCACACTATAAGCAAATGTTTGTCCGCTTCTCTGAAGAAGATAAATAACTCCTGTACAATCGTTTAGCAGCGTTATACATAAAACCCAGTGGAAAGTTATCAACGTTTATTGACGACGTCATCAAGACATAAGTAAAATGTTGCTGAGAAGTAGAATGGTTGTATCAGTATAAGGTGTCCACTAACATATTAAATACTATTAATTCTTGGACCAATGTTGAGCGCTCTGAACATTTTGACAAAGGAATACCTATATTTCTCCCCTTCAATTTTTATTTGAAATTTACTTTCGAGTGCATTTCAATTGAGATATTTGCCCTCTCGCGTAGCTCCGCGATGATGAGTTGGTAGCTACATCTGATTTATTTTCGAATCTCATCCCAAATAATTTAAATATCAATTCGCTACTGTAATAACATATAGGTCTTACTTCCATATCGTGATGAGATATTACACAGAACACAATACTGACAAGGCGTGAACACATGAGAGAGGTGCTGTGTCTGATGAAGATTGCTGTTACGGCATTGAAACTGTTACGAATCTCTGTTTTTATCTTTTGTGTGTTCACGCCTTGTCAGCAGTCAGCACTGTGTTCTGTGTATATATTATAAATATAATTTCGCCTTCACTTACCTTTGACAATTGTAGTCCGTTTCTCAGCCAAATACCATTCTTGTTCTACATTTATTAAAGCGCCTTCCTTCTCTGCGTTTTTAATTTCATCCCATATGATGTCTGAGATTATATCTTTAAAATCTTGCTTCTTTCTACACCTCTTATACAAATGTTTCTCTTTGGATATGTTTACTTTTAGTTTACTAGTTACATGTTTCTCATACCACACTGTTAACATTTTCAGTACCTTCCTGGAAAGCATCAGGCCTGCATAGAACAATAACAGGAAAGAAGAAACATTTCAAGTTTCCACGAATATTGAAACAAATTCAGGTTCACGTTACGACTCTTACTCTGTTTTACATTTTTAATTATTTAAGCTATTATTGAGCCATAATTATTTGCGATTCGTAAGTGAATTCACTCAAAATTTCTCTCTAATATAACTGTCCTTATTAGTAACCAAATAATATAAAAACACAAAAAACTCGAGAAATTTGTGAGAATTCCTTGTTTTCATATATCCAAATGCTTTGTTATTTTTGTCAGTAGTGTTAGCGGAAATTTCCATACTGCCATTTACTTGATGTGCCTGATCTGTTTTCCATGAAAGCGTTAAAAATGTTTAGCAATTCAGTCAACACAATTTTCCTTGTCGTGTTACTTCAGCACAGCATGCTTTGAAAGAATATTCCTCACTCCCAAATGAAGCAGTATTCTAGCGATTCTTGTGAAGTAATCGACAGTATAATCTAACCACTCCAAAGTGGTACACAAAGGGAAGAACCTTAACTGAAAAGTAGCTTGATAGGATAGATAACTTTCGTAATTTTACATTCTTTTCTATTTCTTTTCCTTTGTTTTCAGGTTTCCTTTCCCTTCCATGTATTATTGTATTCTGTTGCCTTTTAGCTTAGTCATTTGTGCAATAGAGGAATTGAAATTGAAGTTTATGTCCACTTTCGAAAGGAATTCGCAATCACTACATTCCCGATATTTCTAATGGATTTACATATGATCAACATTTTCAATTCTTTAATGCAAAAATTGCCATGGAAATTTATCTGAACTTCCCTCAAGGAATTTCTGATTGTTACATTCCCGATATCTCAGCCGGTTTTACATGTTTTCAATGTTTCTTGTTCTTAATTTTTCAATCTAGAAGTTCTGATCGAAGTGTATCGGACTTCCCTCAAGGAATTCCACATTGTTACATTCTCGATATCTCAACCGGATTTACATATAATCAATGCTTTAAATTTTCTTATGCAGAATTTCTAAACGAAGTTTATCTGAACTTCACTCAAAGAACTTTCAATCATCCCATTCACCATATCTCTACTGGGTTTACATATAATTGACATAGAATGAGCCCAAGTATGTAAATATTACGATTTTATGAACAGTAAAACACTAAGTATACTTTGTAAAGTTATCGAATTACTTTTGCAGAATAGATTTTGTTTGTTTCATCAAGATCATATCAATACTGGTGGAGCCAATTTTCATCTTACATGTTCTACCAACGGTTTTCCAATCAATCACTATTTAAATTTTCATGTGTATAGGCATATGTGACTATTCTATGTCCCCCCTCCCCCTTGACCTCTCCTTTCCAGCCTCAAACCCTATCTACAAAGAACTAAAAATGTTGGAAAGAAAGAAAGACGTCTCCTGGACAGGAGATTAGAAGTCAATTCTAGAAGTCAGTCAATTTCTTCTACTTCGTTCATTTTCTGTCTGCGTGATTTATAGATTTCCAATTTTTTTCGGCCTCTCCTTTCATTTGATTTCAGTTCAATTTTCTGAAACTAAGCTACGGACAGAAACAGTAAGAAACTCAGCCTTCGTTTCTTTCTTTTCAGCTTGCGTTTTTCTTCTTCTTCTTTTTGCCAGTTGCCAATTTCGTAACGAAACAATCTAATTTTCCACTATTTTCACCATCTCACCTCGTTCCTAGAGATGTTTCGATTTTCGTTTACTTTCGCTTTTTTCTTTGTCTCATTTATTTGCTTCACTCATATTTCTCTTGTTTCCCCTCCCATCTTTTTTTTTTCCTTCGTTCATTCTCTGTGTGTGTGAGTGTGAAGATCTTGTTAAACTGAGTACACATAACATAAATTAGTTCCGAAAGTAAATATTTCGTTTCCTTAAGGAAGTTTTGCGATTCACGTTCGTTTCATACCTTTTCCAAAGATGGCGTTGCAGGTTATTTTTTAAGCCGTGATTAGAGTTAGACGAATACAATGGAGTTGTTTCAGAATGCATCTGGAACAGCACGAGAATTATTATCCAGTTCATGAAGATTAGCTACCGAGCCGCCTTAGCTCAGCGGTAGAGCGTTGGCGTAGCATTCGGGAGGTCATGGGTTCGATCGCAGCGGCCGACCATCCTGAGCGAGGTTTTCCAGGGATTTTCCTCAGTCACACCAGATAAATGAAGGGAAACGCCCTGGCCGACACCTTTCCGAATCCTTTCCCCTCCCTTAACCCAGTCTGAGCCTTAGATGCCTAAAGTTCATAAATAAAATTGAAATTCAAATGAAGATTAGCTTGTCCTCGAAATTGTCCAAATTTAGAAATTTATTGGATTCTCAAGCATCCTAGGATCTCTGATTGAATTATATTATGTTTATTTGTGAAATTTAGGCAATTTTTGACTGAGACAGTTAGGACTCCCGTAATACCATTGTTGTGTGTATTAACAATTGAATGCCGATTTCGAACAAGAATAACAATTAGAAAATTTGATTGAGCTTAAAAATAGTGCACATTTCACCAATCTACAATTGGAATTTAGGAAATAATTTTGAGTAGTATATCGTCGTAGGAAAAGTCAATACCACGTAATCGCTCCCATCACATAGTGACCTATCTCATTTTTTTAGTTTTCAGGAGAACGATTTAAAGAAAAGTATCTCCATATGTTTGTTAATGTTTATGTAACCTATTTTTGTTAATAACTTTTGAACGGATTACCATTAAGATATGTCGATTTGAGACAAGAAAGTATACACAAAATGCCATATTCTAATGGTCTTAACTTAAAACTGCCAAATTTTGAGATACGTCATATTGTGATGGGAGCGAAGGTATGTGCATTTTGTTACGACTGTGAATTTAGAATCGCGTTTTTCAGCAACGAATTCAAAATGTTGCTCTCGGCAACTATTGAAAAACTCTGAGCATCAGTGCTGCAAACTATATTTAGTTAATAAATATTATTTTATTATTATTATTATTATTATTATTATTATTATTAGTAGTAGTAGTAGTAGTAGTAGTAGTAGTAATGAAAATAATTGTACAAATAAAATTATTTGAAGTCTCCAAATTTCACAAGCTACTTTGGACAATGAAAAAAATCTATATTCACAAGCAAACAAACCATTTCGCTTATTTTCTTATGCAGAAATCACCTAGTTTGCAAAAATTAACTGTGGGGAGAAAGTTTAACATCAAATATATTCAAATTTCATATCAGAGGTCTCAAAATATCACAAGCTACTTATTATTATTACTATGGAAATAATAATGATAATGTCAATTAGTACTACTACTACTACTAATAATAATAATAAAAAAATAATAATATATGATAGTACTAGCGTCTAAGGGGAGCTAATGAAAGCAATGTATCCCCCAATTTCGCGCAGACTGCTTGTACCATAAACACCACTGACAAGTATTTCTTTCGAGATTCCCAGCTTCGTCTGATGGTTAACGTTTCGGAAAGGTGATCGGGAGGCACAGGGATCGAATCCTGTCGTGGTAACTTTTATTCTATTTTTAAGAAAAATATTTCTTTTTTATGTATATACGCATTAGGGAATTTAATAAAAGTAGTGACCAAGGGTTAGGGTAGGTTAGGTAAGTCAGGTACGGTGCTGTTTTATTGCACACACTGGTTTGTACAGATACATTGTTTCCATATGAGCTTTCCTTAGACGCAAGTATGATAATAACTATTAACTCATGATAGTTTGCAACACTGATGCTCAGAGTTCTTCAAAAGTGCTGCGGACGAGCCTACTACATTTTGAATTCGTTGCTGAGAAAAGCGAGTTCACAGTCGTAACAAAATGGACATACGTGGTATTGACTTTCCCTACGACGATATGTCCAGAGTGTTACCTGGTATAGCATTTTAAGTTTTCAAATCGCACTACGTTGTGTTATTGTATATTTGACATTCCCTGGTGATCATAACAACATACGTAAATCACACGCACCGCATTATTGCAACCACCAATAAGACACTAGATGAAACATCCTAGGACCGAGACGCCACTGTTTAGTGGTAGAATGTTGGCGTAACATTCGAAGGTCGTGTGTTTGACCCGCGCGGCCGACTATCCTGACTAAAGTTTTTCAAGGGTTTTTCCTCAGTCACGCCATACAACTGCAGGGATGGTGCCTTCAACATAGGCCCTGGACGACACCTTCCTGAATCTTCCCCTCCCCTATTCCGGACTGAGCCGTAGATGCCTAAAAGCCATAAATAAAATTCAATGAAATATTCTAGGAAAATACTTAAGTTATATAAAATCTCGAAACTCTTTCGTTTCCGAACATGTGGACAGGAATGATTGTGTGCCTTGTTATGCAATGGATTGTCCATCGGTGATGTTGCTAATCAAACAGGGAAATTATTTTGGAGTGTACTTGATTTTAAAATGGTTAGTATTTTTCTAAGATATTTAATATCATGTCCATAGTTCGCAACACTGCGGTATGGGATTGATGTATGTTATCATCACCAGTGGATACCAAATACGCATTAACACATCACAGTGACATGTGAAGCGCTATTCCAGGTTGGTAACACTGACAATCAGCTGACATCGTGTTTTCACTCCTGATATCCACCATGTTGTTAGAAACTATTTGCAAACGAAGTTTACATTCAATATATTGATTGTGGTTTATTGAGAAATATAAATTTTCGTCGCGTTGTATGCGTTGACTACGGGTTTCAAATTGGATACACTGTATCTCCAAAACTAACATGAGCGGAATAATTTCACCCATATTTATGAGATTTTTCTGTTTTCGATGATAGAAATCACCTCCCGAAAGTAATGTACTTAATTCTAAATAACCCTGTATAATAGATGATAATAGTAATAATAGTGATAGTAGTAATAGTAGTACACAATCAGTGCTAGGAAACGAACAGTAAATGTAAGGGTACCCTCAGACAATTTGCAGCCCCGTGCTCTTGGTAACAGTTAAATAACCCTTGAAACAAACTGTTTATCATTATGGAACGTTCAAGCACACTAAACCATTTCAATTGAATAGGAATGGAAGAAGTGGGAACCTGATAGTCACTAATCAAAAAAAATATTGCATATTTATCCTTACCTCTGGCTGGATTTCAGTAGTCTAGAAGAACCAGACTTAAACTGTACACACAGAGACTATTTTGGAATTAAATTTTCATATCTAGAATGTACTGGTATGTACGACCTAAACCCATCATATGTCCGATGGTTGAAGCCTCTTGGCAAGCACAATATCTGGATAAGAAACGGGCAAGGAAAGAGCAATTGGTACCATTCTGACATTTGCTTTGTAGTACTGAAGAAATACCTAGAATATCTCAGTCAAGATGGTAGACTTGAGCAGCCTTACAACCGACTCTACCTCATCGCAGATTCTCTCTTGGTAGAGCGTTGGCTTAGCATTAGGGAGATTCTGGGAACGATCCTTGAGGAGGTAGTGCTCTACATATTCTCGACTTATGTTGCTAAGTGACGTGGGGTGGTCAGTCCCACGTTCGACCACCTTTACCTTCCCAAGGTGCCCAGAAGTACCAAGGACACTCTGGTACTCAATTTGATAGTAGGCTGAGTGCACCTCAGAGCGCCAGGCAAAGGAACACTGAGAGAAATGTTTCCAGTGTCCTGGCCGGGATTTGAACCCGGGTCGCCCGATTCCGGCTCCCGCCTGAGCTACGGCGAACTCTAAGAAGATACCATATCAGTCAAACTCTCTGCAATGACACCCCGTAAATCTTCAATCTCTGGCAAACTCTTACGGTGGCCCCGCTCTTTCGATTTCTAACTGAGATCCTTATAAATTTATACTATATGAATTATTTTTATAGCTCGCCTATAAGTAAAATATTATATAACATTTTCCATCTCTTCAAAATTTTTCCTTTTTGCTTTGACTTCAGCAAATTTATCTATGATTTCTTCGATATCCAGATTCCAATTCATTTATGTTTGAAAAATGAACGCTCCGCACTGTCAGTAGTGACAGGAATGGTAATAAATTATGCTTAGATCAAAGCTATACATTGTATAAACGCTCAGAAAACTGGATGAAACGAAGAAACAAGTTTCAACGCATTAAAATTCTTCACCCCTTCACTCAAACCATTGAAATAGCATTGTATTTGACTTGTTACCACATCCAGTACACGAAAGAAAGACATTCACTCGAAATAAACTTTCAAGATCTCTTAGCCGTTTATCTTGAAAGAGTTCGTCATAGTGACGTCGCACTTACTATGACGAATATGAAGACATTCAGTCTGAATGGGCTATGTACTATTGCGTTTACCTCCTTCTTCTGTTCTTCAAAGTTGTTTCGATAATTTTTCAGTTCTACAAAGCACCTTTGAAGAAAATCTACTACTTTTGACAAATCCATGCTTATAGGTAGAAGTGCGTTTAGCCCAACGTTCACTGTCTTCAATAATTTGCATGAGAAAGTCATCAAGCAAACAAAGTTATAATTCTCAGTGTGTTTTACTACAGTGCTTCAGCTCCATCTTCCTGTCATACTTGGAGTTGAAAACTATTATCTCACAATCAGACTTTTGAATATCTTGAAATCTCCCTTTTAAGGAAAAAACTGCGTCATCGCTTCCTGTCCATCTAATCCGATTAAGTTGGTTCAGAGTTACATTTTCGTCATTGGCGCACCTGGAGGCCATAGCTCAGCTAAGAGCGTTTGTTTGGCAATTTGTAGGCCCTTGAAACGATCCTAGCGACCGCCCATCCTGACTAAGACTTTTCCAGGCCTTTTCTGTCGATCATATCAGGATAATGCCGGAATGGTACTTACTAACTAGACCCTGACCAACCAGCTTCTAACATCCTCTCCATCAATCTATTCGGCCCGAGCCATAGATGCATAAAGACCATAAATAAAATTCAATTAAAATTCGTCATTTACGCTGGACAAAAGATTAAGAATATGCCTCTTTATGCTGGCCTCAAAAATACTGATAAGCGTTCAACTATATTGAAAGAAATTTAATGTATACAAATTCCGTGTGGCTCAATA
>JAGDQP010017658.1:20293-38042 GCA_022664845.1 Lepisma saccharinum | reverse complement strand
TGTGCATGAATCCATTCATCTATCTTCCTGTTCCTCCTGGTTATTCCTAGCATGAATCTCTCCATTCCTCTTTGTGTGACACTTAAATTAATCTTTGAGTCGTTTGCGCATTTAGTGTCGAAGTTTCACAGCCGTACATCATCACAGGTAAGACACATTGATTATAAACTTTACGCTTGAGACACATTGGTAGTTCGCTTTTTAAAATAAAGTATAGTCTTCTAAACGAAATCCACGCCATTTTACATCTTCTGTTTATTTCATCTGTCAACTTGACATTCGATCTTTTCAGTTGGCCTAGGTAAACATACTCATCAACTATGTCTATTGTCTCTCCGTGAACCTTTACTTCCTTCTTGGCAGCGTGTTGATATATGTTAGTGTCGTTCTTTTGTTCAAAGTGTTCTATTGCTTTGGGAATTATCTTACCCTCGGCTTCCACAGTTTCCATCACAGCCGTAGTGATTGACTAAAGGACAAAGGATCTCTCGATTCAGAAAAGTCTTTGATACTAGATGCAAATAAACCATATCTGTTATAAGGAAATTAATTTTTCTGAACCTGTTATGCAACTCGAGTAAGACTGTATCAGTAATTGGTAGGTAATCGTGTGTAAAAAATTCCTTTCTACAGGCCTACAGGCTGAGGTAGATTTCGAGGTGTCTTTAATTGAATTTATTGGGGTAAGTGCAGAATAAAAACACTTTAAGTAAATATACTTCTATCATTTTATTTTCATTATAAAATTATAAATACGGTAACTAATTACCATGCAAACTTTTTGTTATTAGAACTGAATGCAGTGATATTCCAATTGAAATTAACAGGCCACCTTATATACCCGTAAGGAAATATGAGCGCTATCGAGAATCTAGTTAATGATTTATAGATTAATCATCAAGAGGTTTTCAACGTTACCCCACAAGACATGCTTTTAAAAATTTCGAATTTTCACACCCACCCTCACTCGTACCCCCACAACTCCTGTTACAGTGCACCACCACAACAGATTTTGCCAAGCGCTCTCGCAGAAGATGCTTTCTCAGTGCTGTTATTTCTTCAATTCAATTTTCTTCTTTCGACGAACATGCTTCCTGCCGTATATTACCGTCCCTGTACTTTCGAAATGTTATAAGGTGGTGAGTGGCGCTTTCCGGCAGCAAGTGTGCCAAACATCAAATTCGTTGCTCTGAAACACCCGAGAAGTTACGTTTATTTCTTTGAAAAGTGCTAAAAATGCACAATCGTTCCATACATAGTTAATTAAGTAGTTCTTGTACATCTTGTACTGGAGTTTCTATACGAAACCTTACAAAGAACGTTCATTTCAAACAGGAAAATAAAAACTATATAAAAGCTAGCAGCAGTTCACGCTTTAGAAAATATAAAAATAAATATCTTACTTTAAAATTTCAATAATAATGTTTCTTGAACAAATAGGAGTGCGGATCTTTACTCAGGGAGTGCGCCCACACACCCCTAACGACGCCCCTGCTGAAGAAGGAGATGGTATACTTCCGAAATTGTTCCGCTTTCGTTTCTTTTTGTGTTATTAAAGTATAATCAGCCTTGTCAGTTTTGTAAAACTTTATTTAAAACCTTTAGGCATCTAAGGCTCAGGCCGGGATAGGGGAGGGGAAAGGATTCGGGAAGGTGTCGGCCAGGGCCTATGTTGAAGTTGCCATCCCGGCATTTTCCTGGTGATGAGGAAATTTCTGGAAAAACCTCAGTCAGCATGGTCGGCCGCTGGGATCGAACCTAGGCTTCCTGAATGCTACGCCAACGCTCTGCCACTGAGCTACAGCGGTTCGGTTCAGCCTTGTCAGAAAACTGTTTTTTTTTTTTTCTATAAATAAGTTACCAGTTTACCTGATGAAACTTCTTCAAGAACGCTCTGTATTATGTATGTAGTTATGTAGCAAAATGTAGTATATGCCATGTGTTTGCGTAAAGGTTAGTATTGTTGCGTGCACTTTGGAAACTTATACTACCAAACCTAACATAACCTATGAAATTATTTTTATAGTTAACCATGCCGAGACTAACCTCCTGGGAAATCAGATTTAGGCTATGCTTTACTTGTTGTTAGATAACTTAGTTTCATGGGACTATCAACAACCTGAGGAAGCTAGTAATCACAAAGACATCTACACAAGCTAACTATCCTACACAAAGTACCTAACAGAGAGAAGGGATAAAAACAGCGATACCTAATTATACTATAAACACACGAGCTGCGTACAGCAGCAACCAGTCGGAGATATGGAGAAGTCCCGATCGTTTTGTTTTTTTCTAATACTATTTCTTTAATCATGGAATCCGTAATTCTCTTTCGAGCCCTAGTTAAAAGTTACATCAATCTATTAATTTTCTTTGCCATTGTAGAACGTTCTCCTTGGGCTCGAACTTCGACCCTTTATATCTCTCAAACTAAACATTTTCAGACCCATGTTTGCGTGTTTGGTGTGTGTAATAACCTCCTACAATTTGTAAAATGAGTTTATCCGCACCCCGTAGGGCTATATATGCAGCATGATTCTGAATGGCATGCACAAACTTCGTATATTATTTACTGGCATCAAACCAAGCTAAAATACTCCGTACCGTATGGAGGGAAACGCTTAGTTTTGGAACCATGTACGTACGGTATTTGGGCCTGAAATCTTGAAAGAAATTCGTCGGAGTAACGGAAGCTACTCAACTCTTCAGTACACTGGTGAAATTGTTATTACATGAGTGGACGGGTTGTGCCTGTGAGGCACCACACAATTTAATTAAGTTAAAAATACATAAAATACTTTTTAAATAAAATACCTTTATGTTTCAACGGATACATGTGTTATTTATTGATATATAATGTTGGAAACGAAACTGATTTTTATGATCATGACGAACATGATTTTTATGTTCTTTCTCGATATTTATAAAACATGTTTGTTTTACCGTATGAATAACGGATACAATCATATATTACGGTATAAAATTACGGCTTCTAAGAAATAGCATCTGATTACACACAGGAAATATTAAGAATAATGTAGGTTAACGTAAACAAACGCATTGAGACTTAGAAGTGTTCTGTGTATTGTTTGAACCACAGGTCAAAAACGAGTCCTTTTCACCCGTGTAAATTGTCCTCAACGCATTCCGTGCATAACATTTCACAGTGTTTGAGGCACAGCCATTTTTTGCACAAAACCGTGTTCCACTGTTTTTGCACTTGGAGCATCTCCTCTTTTTCCTGGCAAAGGGTCTTCCTTTTGTTCTGGTATAAAACCTGACAGTCTTGCAGCTGACTTCCTGATGTGTCGCGGCAGATAACGTAGCTGAGCTCTTTCCCTCATTTGTTCGGCAACTTAGGTTAGTCCTAAGTTCTTGATAAACTGCCTTCTTGATATAGGGTGCTCTTGATTAGTATTTGATCGAAACACAATATAGGCGTTTATTCCAGCAATGTTCATGAGGGCATGAGGGGCAGTGGCCATCTCCGTACATTTCTACCTACGTCATATTCTGCGCACATTGCATCTACCGCATCCACACCTCCCTTCGTCATGTTGTAAAATGTTATAATTTCAGGTTTTCTACTATCACCGGTTTCACTGTCAATTTTGTCATCGTGGTGCATTAACGAAAGTAGTACTACACATTTCTCTTTCTTCGGAACATAAGAAATCAGGATACAGTTTCCTTCAAAACAAAAAATGCTGGCTGGAGTTTTATTTCCCCCCACCCCCTTTTTTTTTCGATAAATTCTTTCGGTATTTCACCTTTGTTTTTCCAAAGCGTGCCAACCATTGTAGTATTCTAAGTTGTCACTAGTTCTTGAAGAAGTCTGTAGCTTGTAAACCAATTGTCAACAGTCACATTTCACCCAGTATTCAATACTGACTGTTACAATCGCAACACAACGACTTCGGGTTTGTTGCTGACAGAATACGGCCCTTCTGCTTGTTGACCAACATATACTTCCAAATTTTTAATATAAATTGTCTTAGAATCAGCAAGAATAAATGCTTTTATTCCATATTTGGATTGCTTGGAAGGGATGTATATGCGGAAACTACATCTTCAACGAAATGCTACTAACATTTCATCAATCGTGGGAAATTCTCTTGGAGTGTAGTTCTTGCAGTTATGAACAAACGTTTCAAAAAATTATCTAAATGTTTGTCTGTTTTCTTTCTTTCTTCTCTTGTGTTTATATTCGAACCTTATACATCGCAAAAGAAATCGAAATCATCTTTGTGACATTGAAGCTGCGAACACTTCAATTCCAGTTTTATGTTGATCCCAAAATCATTCTGTATTCAATCTACCACCATGCAACACACCGGATAAATATAAGAAACCAAGAAATGCCTTGATTTCTTCTTTGTTGTTTCCTTACACTCAAATTTATCTTGATACTGAGTTTCTACTTTCTTGATGAAAATATTAGTGCTGGCACCAATGAGTTCTTCTATTGTTTGTGCATTATTTGCATTTCCAACTACACTTGGTAATTTTGACACAGTATTATGGCTTCGGGTTCTGACATTCAGAGCGGGACATTCACTACGCCATTTGGTGACCTTTGTTCTTCCCTCATAGAAACGTGCCGATTGTGCTTGTGCAATAGATGATGTTCTTTCCATTTCACTGCTAGAAAGATTGCTAGCTCCTTCTTCCACACTTTTAAGTTCATTCACTATCACTGTTTTCGATCAAATTTCTCGTTTCTTCTAGAGTCAATTTCCTTGACATTTTCTACTAAACACGAATGACGAGTGTCCCAGCGTAATTTTCAATCAATGCTTTCTATGTTACGCGAATAGACGGGTGGTGCCTGACAGGCACACAACAAAAACAATACCTTCCCGCTCACAGATAACTCAAGCACTAACTGTACAAATATGAACAATTGACTCTCGGCAACCGCAAAGAAAGGTACACTGAGTGACACAATAGTATATATCTGCCATCTATTGGAAAAACAGAAAAAAAAATATTCGTTGTTCTTGCTGCGTGCTTCTCAGACACAACCCGTGTACTTTAGGGTTAAATTAGGCCTGATTGTTTTGATGGAAATGTGAATGCAACGTATTATTTCGAAAATGTAGACTTCCTTAGACCGCGTAAAACAACGGATAATGATGTTCGTATTGAACTGGAATAAGGATAAGGTTGTGGCGATGACACAGAGATACAAATGTTTTGCGTGACATTCTAAAAGTGGTGTGCAATCGATGGAGACCATAAATTGTATTCTGAATCTATTATTTTCTTTCTTTTTCTCTCTCTCTTTCAATGTAATTTATTTCCATCTCGCTTTGCTTTGTGATGTGTGTCTAGTATGTAGATCCTCTATATTGATCATTTTTCTCTTGCTTTGTTTTAATGTGACTGTTGTTAACTGATTTTACCTCCCCTCTGACCTCTCTACCCGACCTTCCGGTATCATTCTTTTTGTTTCGTTCCTATTTGTGTGTGTGTGTGTGTATACTGTGTATGTTTTTTTTCTGTTGTAGTTACATTTATCGTATGCTACGTTAATTGAATTTTGTTGAGTGAAGCAATTGACTTTTTCTCTGTGAAAATGGATCAGACAACACAATGTTATTTATTTGTGCCTGTGTGTTTTGTACCTTTGTCCTATGTGTGAGTTGCGACATATCCTCCCCCTTTCGTGCCAACATACTAAATCATTTACAATTTTTGCGGTATCGAATTCTGCCCTCTCTACTTCTCCCTCCTTCATCTGCTTGTTCATATTTTCAGATGACTCTTTGTGTGATTTTTAAGATTAAATTTTAAATCGATAGTATTTACATCAATACGAGCTGATATATGCGTCTGATAAACATTGCGTAAATTCTGGGAATCATGCTATGAACACAAGAAAGCTAACATCAGCTCTTAAGCCTGTATGACACGCATCAGCTTGCAGTGCAACTTGCTGACACTGCTTTGTTGACTTGTCTTTGAATTGTGAATTGCAAACTCGTTATCAGCATGCTGAACTGCTTACTGAGGGCCTATCTTTTTTTTTTCCATCTCCCTTTACAAGTTCTAGATGTTCATGTATCAAAATAGCTGGTCACTCGGATGAAAATTTGTTGTTATTATATGAATTGTACAGGATTTTATAATCACGTGGTAAGAATAAACTAAAACGTCTATGAATGCGAAATTTGGTACGAAAACAAGATGGAATGTCGCGTTCTGGGACGATTCCGCAAGAACCAAATGCAGAAGATTTTTGTAATTACCTTTGTGTGAATAGAGAGATATATATACGCACTTTTTGTCCAAGGTTAACAAAACTAGATACTGTAATGAGAAATGGCATCACTCCGCCTGCAAAATTGACAGCTACATTAAGCTTTCTGGAAATTGGAAGACTAGGCGGTAGCCGCAGTAATAATAATTCCGTTAAATCAGAAGTTCCATTGCATGTGCAATAAAACGCACACACTTAACCTGACTTTTCTAACCTAACCTAACAATGGTCACTAATGTTATTACATTTCCTAACACGTACATACATATATATATATATAAACATAACCACGCCAGGATTTGAACCTGATTCTCCGGATCAACTTGTCAGTGTTGTTTATGGTTCAAGCAGTGCTGCGCCTGTGCGAAAGTGGACTACACACAGGATTATTACCGCACCTACGGCCTTTCACTCGAAGAACCCAAAGTGCACCCCGTCGACGCATGCGTAATAAATCAATTTGCAGCCAAAAAGCAGCACGTAGCAGCTTTTAGCGCGGTCAGCAGGAAATATCAAACACGTCCGATGTCCGTGCAGCATGCTATGTTGACAAGCTATCAAAATGCCAATGACACTATCATCTAACGTCAGCAACCTGGCATCAGAATCCAACACTGCAAGCTGATGGCGTGTAATAGAAGCTTTACACGCTAACGTTTCATTAACCGGTGAGATTCTGTAAATACATACATACACTTGAAAGAATAAAGTAGTGAAGCTTACAATAGAAAATAAAATAAATGTATACAGTTAAGAAACACACAAATAAATTTAGAATAGCGTCGTCTCTATCAATGTACAACATTAAAATTTCGCTTACACCTATCTTGAGGCAAATACAATCATTTGCATCACCGTTTCTAATAATTTTGCATGTTATTAAAATTGGTGTCTTCATTGCCAACAGTTATTAACACAATTACCTTAAATGGAATAGACATTACTACATAATAAAGAAAAGATGTCAACAATATAACACTTGAGACAAAACACGAAGCAAGCAAAGAATCAACCGTAAAATAATTCCTTGCATATGCTCATGTCGCAAGCAGAACATAACATTAAGAGGCCTTAATACTCAACATCCCGCACTATTTTAGAGATACATAACAGTAAAGTGAAGAGAAACAATGAAATGTTGGAAAGTGGCCACAGTTATACTTGGATAGAAATATATTTATTAATGCCTTACATGTAGCACTGAGTTACAATACAGATCAGTAAACATGTAAATTACACTTGTCTGCAAATTGACACTTGACAGTGACATTTTTGTTAAGTTTAATATGTGATATTCTGTTCATTATTTGAAGGATAATAACCCCGAAAATGATATCGATTTTCACATAAGGATTTTATAGAAATTAAAAAAAAAAAAAAGTTGTGCAATTACTTTATGTAATATGCTATCTATGAGAACATTTTCCAACGCAACTAAGAGATAAGTAATAAATGCTATTACGCGTTATGACTATTGTAACAACATATGTAAGAAATATTGACTCAGAACAGACTGTTCCATAAGATTTGTCATATTTTTTTTGTCCGTTATTCTAAACACTTTGGTAAGCTCCTTGTATGATATTCGTCAGAAGTCTCTCGCTTTCAAAACCCCAGCAATGGGCTGAAATCATACGCAAATCCTACTGCCCGTGTTCTGCTTTGGAGAAACATTTCTCCTTTCTCGAAGATTTTCGGAGTTATATTGCTACTCCAAGTAGAAATACAGAAAATTTAATTTTAAGATTCATTAGGCACGCTAGGTTATGACATCTCTTTATGGCATTACTATTATACCCGGGTGTCCAAAAAGTTACGCAACCCGCTGTTTCACAGTACATAATTATTAAACTAAATCACGTAGAGATATGATTCTTGCACGAAAAATAGCCCTGTATATTAGAAAATTTTAGATATTAACAAACGAAAAAACAGTCATCAGTCGGGCACGGTTGTAAAAAAATATTGCCAGAATCGGAGATTAGTTTATTTTACAAATTCTGTATATTTCCGCTCAAAACCCATTTATATACATTTCCAGGTGCTATTAGGAAGTCTGCATGGCTGTTTTTTATTTATTTATTTATTTACTTGTACATCGTTTAACGGTATAACCGTATTTGACATAGTCATTACAATATAAATCATAATTCAAATAAAACATACATAAAAAAATGGTTAAAAGTACATATAAAGTATAAAATAAAACTTATCTGTTAATATTTCGGTGTTTCAATGTACCTATAAAATTTTCAACCTCCTGAAGAGTATATCCTTCACAATCTATCAGTATTTCTTTAGTCTTACTCTTAAAAGTCTTTTTGTTGGTATTCTTTATCTTATCCGGTAGTGTATTATAGAATATTATACCCTGGTCCATGTATGATTTTTTAAATTTCGTCAGTCTGCTTCTGACAGGTATTAGTTTATTGCAGTTTCTTGTTCTATACGAGTGAACCTTGATGCCTGTCAAAAAATCATCCTTATGGGAATTTATATATAATAAACAATGATAAATAAACAAGCAAGGTACGGTCATTATATTTAATTTTTTAAACATACCTCTACATGAGTCTCTATTAGTCATTCCTAAAATTGCTCTTATGGCCTTTTTTTGCCATATAAAGACCTGTTTGATTTCAACAGAACAGCCCCATAATAATATTCCATAACTCATATGGCTGTGAAATAATGCATGATAAGCTATACATATATACTTTGTTGATAAACAGTAACGTAGTTTTCTAAGTTGATAAACACCTTTTGACAGTTTGCTGATAAGATGATCAATATGAATTTTCCAGTTTAATGAACTATCTAAATACATATCTAAATATCATACCTAAATGTGATAACCTCATTTCACCCAGCAACCCTGAAATTTAAAGGGCCAGCCAGTTCTGAATGTTTGTCAAATTACGTCGAAATAGGAGCGACAACTGATCTTTATTTATCGCAGGGTTGCTGTGCGTAATGAAGTTGTCAATTTTTCCTGGACATTAGGGACATCATTCTTTTTCGTTGAAAATGCAATAGTGAGGTAAACAGAGGTAAAACACATCCCCCAAGAGTGTTGCCAGGGTCCATTGTAATATTGAAAAAACAAACAGAAAAAAAAACTACATTTTCGAAATACACCACTAATACTTCTGTTCAAAGCTTGTAAGCTTTCATATTGGGAGTTCCTTTGTTCTGCTGGATGAACAGCCTTGTAGACTTCCTAATAAAGGTTAATTCACACATACAATGCCGTGCCCATGCCATGCTCCGTCCGTGCCATGGCCGTGACCATGTACACATAGGGTGCCTTATTTACTTGCTTCATTTATTATTATTTTTTAACAATATTATTATTGAATAAATGTATTTTCAAAAATAATAAATGAAGCAAGTTAATGAAAATAATAATCTTTTTCATTAACGTGAGCATTATAATCACACCAGGTTAGGGTGGGCGAGGTATTGGGAGGTAGTCGGTCGGGTCCTAGTTTGTAGGTAGGTCTACCTCCACAGCATTTACCTGGTTTGGCAGGAAAAACCCTGAAAACACTATAGACGGCCGCTTGGGTCGTTACCCAGGACCTTCCGATTGCTAAACTGACGCTCGCTACGGTCGCTCGGTATAACTTACACTACGGCCGTTACTGTTCAGTTTTTTGCCTATATCGGCCCAAGTATTAACTTTCACAAGATTATCATCATAGTTTTTGTGTTGTAAGCTGTATAAGCATTCGCGCTCTTGCACCAAGATTATTATCAATTGCTGTTCATTCATTTTTTATATCAACCACAGACTGGAGATTTCGTTTCTGGTCAACTTCGTGTACTCTGAGGAAAGCCGAAGGATCGCGGCCGACAAGCCGTGACCGGGATGTTCTCTTAAAGACTGCACTGTCGGGGCATGGCAGGTGCACGGCACGGCACTGTGTGTTTGAATTAAAATAGACAAGACAACTCAATGCATTTTCAATGTCACAGTCTGAAAAGAAACTCAACGGACCACGGCACGGCACTGTATGTGAGAATTAGCCTTAACACCGAGGAATGTTCGAAACATTTACACAGATGGGTTTTGTACGGAAATATACACAGTGTTAAAAAGAAATCTCCGACTCCGGGAATATTTTTTTTACACCCGTGCCCGACTGATGATTGATTTTTTTCTTTGTTAATATCTTTAAAAAAAATTAATGTAGCCTACAGGACTATATTCCATGGAAGAATCATATCTCTATGTGATTTAGTTTAATAATTACGTACTGCGAGTTGCGTAACTTTTGGGACACCCGGTATTTTACTGAACAAGCTCTCTTCGCGTTATCCCCCAAAAGAAGTTTACCACTACACTGTTAAATGATGAACTTACTTCTTTCGTCTTGGTACCTCCAAATATTTTATCTTTCATAATTTTTAAATCTTGGGCTCAAGAAAGCACTGTTTTCGTTCGTCTATGATGAAAATTTGTAACATAAAGTACTTGTATGTACTTGAAAAGTGTCCTTCCTTGTCAAGTTCTTTCATAACTTAATATGAAGAGATACACAATGACCTTTGATCGATCTATTGAAATTATATATGCAGCATTTTGTAAGGATCGTTCGATCGTTTCCCGTTCGATCGAATCCCATTCTGTTGATAGATCTATAAACAGTTCATGTCAAAATACTATTCTAGTGCTGATTTTCGGCGGTATGAGTAGTTCCCGTGTTGCCTATTCCCCCGTTGGCCAAGAAGGAAATTGTTTCTGCTGCCGAAGAGGGTTAACAGATCATTTTTTTACCAGCGGAGGACACAAAAGTAATAAATGGAGGACAACTGCGGAGTTTTTTCCCAATAGAGGACAAGTCTATTGGAAGAAAAAATAACAAGTGTATTGCGAGTACACCATTGGAATAGTATTCCAATAGAAGAATATCTTTCTTTCAAAATTTCAGTTTTTACATGGCAAGTTACACAAATGTTACATTTTTATTTTATCTTCCTATCAAGTATGGAAAATTTTTGCCAGATGATGAACAATTTGCCAAATGATATTTTGGTAACGAACGTTTTATTGAAATTGAGAATTTGGATCATAGGAGTACGAATATGTTCAATTCCGAACTTAGTAACCTGGTCACTAGAGAATGAACGACATTTAGAAGAGGAGGAAGGACAGGAGGACAAGATAAAAAGGAGGCAATGTCCTCCAAAAGGAGGACGTCTGGTAACCCTGTGATTTTTCTCTCAACTAATTCTCCAACTTTTATGCAAGTGAAAAAACTATGTTCTGATAAGCTCATCAGAAGTTTACTCGGGATGTGAAGCAAATATTTGTTCATGATTGCAAGAAGCCATATGAATTTACTGATATAGAAAGTAAAAGTTAAGGCCTATATTGGAAGTTGCTGCAAAGAAGAAACGAGTACTTGTCCTTGATTGAAACATGCAGTCTGTTAATTTACCAATTGAAAGAAAATACAAGAAGGGTGAAGGTAGATTAACGCTAAATAATAAACTACTGTTCTGATTTTTAGTTCACATATAAACTAAATTTTCAGATTAATGTAGCCATGGTTATATTTGTAAAAGCGTTGAAGAAATCTGTTTTACTAAGGTGGAGAATAATTCTCTTCTTGAGTCCACTTTTGGAGGCCTTGAATTGACATACTGTATATGGTACTCACGATTTATCTCGACGTGCGAGTTCTACTTACAAGTGCACGCACTGAGCTGTTTTCTTTCTTTCTTTCTTTTTTTTTTTAAAAAAAAAAAAAGAACATTGATAATATTTAACCTTTATAAAGTTCCTGAAATTTACGGTGTTCATCTTAACTTTCTCAATAC
This sequence comes from Lepisma saccharinum, assembly GCA_022664845.1. NCBI lineage: Eukaryota > Metazoa > Arthropoda > Insecta > Zygentoma > Lepismatidae > Lepisma > Lepisma saccharinum. The sequence continues at coordinate 25,954 of JAGDQP010017658.1, read as the reverse complement.
TTTAATAAAAAAACACCGTTAATAGAAAAATATTTATTTTCCAGAATATTTCGCCCCACTCGCTGGAGCTTCCTCAGCTGTGATTTACACTATCTACAATGACTTAACATATACATTTATATACAATACAGTGGTTTAACAGTGTTGCCAGTTACTGATTTCTAATTACCCATTCCCTTCGTAACAATTTTCCCCATTGTTCCCTTAAGTTTCCAGATTTCTTGTTTATTAATTTGTCTCCCCTTTTAATGATGAAAGCTGCTTCCCAAATGTCTCGTTCTTTCTGTGTTCTCACTGTTTTGATTTTTTTTTTTTTTTTTTTTTTGTATCCCACGATATGATGTTCTTCCTCTATTACATGCTGTGACAATTCTGAGCTATCCGTTTGTTTTGTTATGTATCTTTGGTGTTCTTTTACCCTTGTTTTGATTTTTCTTTTAGTCTGACCAATATAAGATTTCTGACAAGAGCATTCAATTTCGTATATGCCGTCTGTTTCTTCCGTTTCTATTACCCTTTTGTGTTCATTGAAAATATTGTGTAATTTCATGTTTGGTTTCAAAATCCCTTGTACCCCGAACCTTTTATATAGCCTTTGTAGTTTTTTGGATGTACCTCTGAGGCCTGGTATCCCTATTCTAACCTCCGTAGGTTTTTGTTCAATCGTTGGTTGCAAATTTATTTTGAATTTGGTTTCTGATCTAACTTTTTTCCAGAATACAATCATTTCCTCCTTTGTATATCCATTCTTCTCACCCGTGTCAATTATCTGCCTTACCTCCTTCTTTAATGCTTCTTCGCCGTTGCAAAGTTTCATGGCCTTAAGAACATACTTTTCCACACGTTTTTCTTCATCTGTGCTGGATGCCCCGAGGTTTTATGAATATACTCATCACTTGCTGTTGGTTTCCTGTAAACCCTTGTATTGAATCTTCCTTCTTTCTTTTCTACTAAAATATCCAAATATGGTTTTCATCTTCTCTTGTCATTGAAATATTCTTATATTCGCTGTTTAACTTTTGATAAAGGATGTCTACTGCCTCTTTGTTTTCCCCTATTTCAAAATAATCATCAACGTATCTAACACTCATTACAATACCTGGAATTTTTTCAAGAACATTACTTTCAAATTTATCCATAAAGAAGTCTGCTAACAATGGAGAAAGTGGATTACCCATTCTTTTTAAACCAAATCTGGTTGTTGAATTTACAATAATTGTAATCAATACATATTTGGAGGCCTCTGGTATATTCATCTGTTACTAGCTGATCTACACCCTTGTACAAAAACCACGTGTGCATTATGTCCAAAGTTTGTTGTTGAGGGACGCTGGGGAATATTTTTTTTACATCAAAGCTGCTTAGGAATGATTTATCTGTGTCCTTTACATTTTTTAACAAATTGATAATATTGTCTGTCTACAGGGATAGATTCAAGACAAATACAATACCTTGCAATCCACAAGATACCTGTTTCTTACTTTTAACCATTCGAGAATTATTTACTAACAAATTGACAAACAAGGCAAAAACATGGCTTGAGGAAAGTTGGTGGTAAAACTTCAAAAACCACAGATTTTCAGTACTGAAAGTTGAAATATAAATTACAAAACTCAAAAAGATTTGGAATTTGTTGAACAACTACCATAGTAAAAGTTAAAGATTAAACACCGAGCCGCCGAAGCTCAGTGGTAGAGCGTTGGCGTAGATTTGGGAGGTCGTGGGTTCGATCCCAGCGGCCGACCATCCTGACTGAGGTTTTTCTAAGGGTTTCCCTGTCACATCAGGCAAATGCTAAAACGGCCCCAAAATACAAAATTTACAATTTGACGAACAACGGTACACTGCATTACAATATTTAAAAACTAAAGTTAAATTTATATAAAATTCTTACGTGATAGAACAAAACTAACTTCATTTTCAATATCAGCAAATCTGAATATATTTAGAACAGCATAAATTACCAAAACACGTTTCTTAACCCATGCAGACCAGTGAATAAGTATTTCAATAAATATTTGATGCTGCAAATTTACCTTGTAGGTAACCTGAAAAACTCATTACAAGATACAAGGATAGTTGTTTGTTTGTGTGGTTTAGTTTGTGACCTATCAAATAAACTGAAATACTGTTTGAAAAACAATAAAATATCTCAGATTAGATACTTAAAGGCCTGGGTTATGAAGTCATAATCTACAGACTGTCCAATTTCTCGCCTAAGAGAAACTATTTGAAAAGCTGGAGTAGTTACTTTCGATAGCGATTAATAAGTAGCTTTTCAAAATCTCGATATTATTCTTTTCTGACGGGTATTAAAAAGAATGAAGAAACCATGCACTTTATACGCAGAAAAAAAGTAATGGCTATGGGAAGACAATACATTTGTGGGATATATGCGTAAGGGAAACGCGCTTTTATCAAATACATTTAGCATCGGCTTTTCATATTATTTTTCTTTATACTGTGTCTATTTCTTACTCCGCTACTTTTATTATTTCTCTTTTATGCGTCTTTATTTGTTGTTTTAGAAATGACAATTCTCCTCTCCTTCCTTTGGTTTGTCTTGTTTGGAGTAAATATCGACAAATTCCATTTCCTCCTTTTTAGCAACAGCATCAGAAAGACACAGAGAGATTGACAGAGGGAGAGAGAGAGAAGAAGAAACATTTCCGTGCTGTCACAAGATCTTTGTGTGCTGTAGCTTGCTTTCAGTGGAAAATGCAATCGTAAGGTACCACGAAAATGAAAAGAGGAGAACCGAGAATAAAAAGGAGAGAGACGGAAAGCTTGACTCTGGAGCAAAAGAATCTCTCCCCTACTTCTCTTTCATCGTAGTTCGTGTGTCAGTGAGTATTTGATGTTCCTTACGTATCACCGTACATTGAACGACTCAGCTTCGACTTCGACCCAGGTTCGTTTGGTTTTGGTTTGACTGTTACTGAAAGTGTATTGGATAGTGGTGGTGATGGTATGGAGGAGACCCCCAAGGTACCCGTCCACCGCAAACAGACATCGAAAAAAAAATAGAAAAACAATTTCCTCCCCGACCTGAGTTTCATGGTGTTGGGTGATTGTGAGTGGTGGCCCAAGGGGACAGGTCCCAAAATGTCCGTCCTCTCTCCGAACCCACATTTTCCCATCCTACACTTTCGTTCGCTACTACAGCAAAAGTCCCAACAGTTCAATACGGAATGCGTCGAATTGAGGTCCAACCAAGTCTCTTGAGATCTGTCCCAGCTTTTTCCTGTCATCCATTCCCTCCCCACGCTTCGATTCTGCAGATTCTTCTCTGGCCTGACAACAGTTCCATGCTTGAATGTTGGAGTGCTCTCCAAGGAGCATATATATATATATGAGGAAGTATGACGATATCTCGAAATGTCACTGACATTGTTTGCTTGTCCTGTGTGATTGACGGCATGACGTATTTGATATGTACAGTTGAGGTAGTTTTTTTAAGTTAGAATTTACTTAAGTTCTTGTGACTAAACAAAGAAATATGTTATTCTTTAAAGTCTTTCTCCCCAAAATCTGGAAACGGTTTAATATTATTCCCACATACAAACCAGCACCCAATTTTCTCCCCCAGCGAGTGTCATAGTCTTGGGTGACTGTGAGTGATAAGCTTCTTAATTGTAAATACAGTTCAGCACGAGGTTTACCTGAGAGTTTGTTTTGTTTGCACTTGTTAATCTTAAACTGTTGGTACACTTTCTGATGACTGATCGTGGAATTGTATATTTAGGTATCATTAAGTTATTTAATGAAATATATGCCGTTCTATTTCTGTCAATGATAAAAAAAACATACAGTGTATATTTCTTTGTTAAGAATTGTTTCGTAAGTGAAGGAACATGTTATCTTTCTTTTGCCTTATTAAGTACGGGGTCTGTAATAATTTGGCATCTCAGTTTACGGGACATTTAGAATGCAAATGTTGCATCAAATGACATAAAATGGGAAGATCACTTACACGGTCTTCGTTTCAGATGATGTATGTCCTTCAGCGGTTTAAAACTTTGGTAAACTTTATTTTTATATGGGCCAGTCTAGTAACTTTGGACTGCGGCCCGTCACGATTCGCCCTTTAGCATTTAAAATCTACAACCATGCCCCTGCCGGGACTCGAACCCTGAACCTTCAAGTCGTTGGCCTACCCCTGTAGACCGCCCGGCTACCCGGCGGGCTTTCAACTGTTTAGTAACATGTCTTGCAGTAACTTGAAGTAGAGAAAGTGAGTCTGCTCTGGTCCAGAGAACTGGATTTACCTGGACGATGAAAATAGGAGAAGCTTTTATTGCTTTTCTCAATTATGAGGAAAGATTCTTGATCCCGGTGATGGTCATCATAGCAGCAGTAATGCGGTTTGGGGGCTCATTCATTGTTGCTGGCAATTGAGGCATTTAAACAACGTCTTTAACATTCGCCCGCTCCCTAAAAAAATAAAACACACCTTGGACACACTTCCATATTACAAATCAAATCGCTTTCCGCTTCATACAGATGAAGCACTAGCTTACGTTGAGTATGCACTGAAAGAGTCAGATTGTAGTGGGAACCTTGGTATGAGAAACTGTCGTCGCCCCCGAGGGTGGTCGAGAACTGCGGGAGAAGGAGGAAAGTCCCAGAAAATATCAATCACGGACTCGATCATAACTAGCTTACTAAACTTGGTAAGGCAATATACAGGGTAAGTCAAAATGATGTACCCGATTTCATAAATTTATTTTGTGAAATATAATGAACATATCTGAATGTAATACATGTGGTAAGAAGGGTAACTCTCAGTTTTTTTCAGTCACATCACAAGTGCTCTATGTGAGCACCTCGCGTAACACGATACACATCAAGCCGATAGTCTATCTCCTGCCAAACCTTGTGTAGTGTGTCACGGTCAATCTCTGCAATGGCTGCTGTGATGCGGGCGCGAAGGTCACCCAATGTTGTTGGAAGTGGTGGTACGTAAACACGATCCTTTATGAAACCCCACAAAAAGAAAACACACGGGGTCAGATCGGGGGAACGAGGTGGCCAACGAATGAGAACTCGATCCTCCTGAGATGCACGGCCTATCCAGCGCTGTGGCAATGCCTCATTGAGATGATCCCGAACGCTGCCATGGTAATGCGGAGGGGCACCATCCAATTGAAGAATGAAATCTGCACTATCCTCTTCGAGCTGTGGAAGAAGCCATTATTGCAGCATATCAAGAAAAACATGTCCTGTCACAGTAGGTTCAAGGAAGAAAAAGGGCCCATAAATCTTTTCAGGGGAAATGGCACAAAACACATTCACCTTGGGTGAATCGCGTTGGTGTTCCACAACTGCGTGGGGATTATCAGTTCCCCAGATCCTTACGTTGTGTCTATTCACATTCCCAGAAAGGTGAAACACCGCTTCATCACTGTAACGTAACCTTTCGGCGAACCCATCCTCTTCCATTAACGTGAGAAAATCAGCACAGAAAGACGCTCGAGCAGCATAATCAGTGTCTCTTAAGGCTTGTAGCAGTTGCAAGCGATAGGATTTCATTTGTAAACGTTTCCGCAGAATTCGCCATACAGTTTTCTGTGGCATTTCAAGTTCCCTCGCTGCCCGGTAGGTAGACTTCTGTGGACTCCGCACAAAACTGGCGCGAACACGTTCCACTGTCTCTTCCTC
>JAGDQP010017658.1:0-15293 GCA_022664845.1 Lepisma saccharinum | reverse complement strand
GTAAACTCGCTTATAATCCCGGTTCGGGTCGGTTTTGTATTAATGTAATTCGTACTTGTACATACTTTTGTAGTAAAACTGGTTCTGGGAGAAAACACAATCCCGTGTATCGTTCGTTCTACCTATTAAGCACATCAGAAATACACCGGAACATTACGATATCGTTGGAAAAGTCGTGGCTAGAGTATTTCAGAGCCGTTAAAATCGTCTTGATTGGTGCAGTGGGTCAGTATTCTCAATCTGTTAAAGGAAACGATTGTTCAAATGGTTTCCATTCTGTTAAGCCTATCTGCACCAAAATTGGCATAAACGTTATTCGACAGAACAGAAAAATACTGTGGGTGTCACCGTTCATAAGCTTCCCAGTTGTCAGTATCTCGATCGTAATAATAAATGTCCTAACAGAAAACTCAATATGTATAGGTATAATAATTTCTGGGGGGAAATATTAAAAAAAAAAAAAAAGTTAAAATTAGCATGTAAAAAGCACTAAATGTATCGAGAAAACGCTCATATATCTCCCTCGGTAAATGTGAAAGGGATGAAATAGTAAAATATTATTTATTGTTGTAACTAGACATGACATGAAAAGAAAACATCACACTGAGTCACTTCCTCACTAGAAACATACGCCGGCCAAAGATAAATTTTGTTCTTGCCCATCGTGGAATTGCAGAAATATAATACAGCACACTGAAAAAAAAAAAAAAATGATTTCCAAATAAGATACTATTCAAAAATAATTTTCATACTGATCGGACAATTTGAATGAAATTTATCGCCATGGCCATGTTGGTCCACACAAATGGGAAACGACCATTCGGTGGGGAACTACGGCTTGTCAAGGGCATTGAGCATTGACATACAGGTCCCATGGGACCGATACGGCGCATAACATGTTAATTAAAGAAAACTATTATATCGGGTGTCCCAAAAGTTACGCAACCAGCTTTTTCATAGTACGCAACTATTAAGCTAAAAGATAAAAACATCGTTCTTGAACTGAAATAGAACCCAGTGTATTATGAAATTAAAAAAAAAAAACAAACGAAACGTTAATAGTCGTTCAGGCACTGATGAAAAAAAAAACAAAAAAAAAAAAAGCGGAGCCGGAAAACCATGAAAATTCAAGTGCGAGTTGTACATGAAAATAGTGAAAGCGAGAATGATTGATTTTCGATTTATCCTAGTATTACCAGGTGTAGTGAAGTTTTCTACTAACATTCGCGAAGGCTTCGGTCCCTTGATTAGATCTCGAACAGAAACATTCATTTTTATAAAATAGGCTAACAACACTTACAACTAGAGTGCTTGGGTACGGCAACATCCACAGTATTTTTCTATTGTGTCGAATAATGTTCAGGCCAAATTTGGTGCGGATAGATAAAAACATGGAAGCAATTGAAAAATTGGATATTAAATTTTAAAATGATTGGCAACACTGACAACTGCGGCGCCTGACCAAGATTGTTCCAGCAGCATTGAGATAGTCAAGCCAAGACCTCTCCAACAACAACTAAACTACATATCTACTCCTTGTCTTTCATAAGATACATTTTTGGACTAAGAATGGCAACATTGACAATTGGTAGCTTGTGGACGGGGACACCTACAGTATTTATATGTTGTGTCGAATAATGTTTATGCCAATTTTGGTTCAGATAGGCCCCCCAGTGCTTGGTTAATATGTTAACAGCTTCCCAATATACAGGGCTATATTTCAGAGCAAGAACGATGTCTCAACTTTATTTATTTATTTTTTTTGCTTATTTTTTACTTTTTTTTTACACAGAAATTATTAAAGATGTTGATTTGCGTGTCCTGATATTTATTATACAGAATTTCATTAACTATTTTTTTTTTAATATTGTCTTACCATATTTAGGTTGTAAAACCATATTCGTTAACTATGATCAATTTCATGATGGGTGTTTTCTGGGACTGCCCTTTCACCCCGCAGTTGTCGACCCGGAGGCTGAAGACGATTTTTCATACTCACTAGGGTTTCCACTACCAAAATCAAAAGTCAGAATCTCTGACTCTTTCTGTGCATACTCAACGTAAGCTATCCTCCACTAATATAGTCACCGTTTTGCAAATAGAGCTCTCGCTTCCAGCTGGATTGTCACAAGAAAGTCTGCACATGCGAATTTTAGAATTTAAGATGACCTCTTTTATTACGTAATTAGCATGAACTAGGCAGTCAGTAGGTTATAAGACTAAAACTTGATGAATCGTTTTATAGTAACCCTGTATAGTTGCCAAGAAACTGGTAATATCGCATTGTTATGTTCTAATGTTACGGTAAACTTTAAATTTTCTTCTGCGATTAGCTCTTTCTTCCTCTAGGTTCATTTTTTTCTCCCATTTCATAAATTCCTTTTCATTTCATAAATTCGTGGTTAGTCCGTTTTCCGATTCTATTATTCTGTTGCTCCCTCTAGACTGTCATAACTGGCGACACTGAGACGATATATTTAATTTTGATGTATAATACTATTTTCAGTAAAGGTCTTTTCTTTAAATAAAAAAAACATTCACCATCTATTCAAATGCAAAAAAATAGAGCGATTAAAAAGGAACCTTTTCAAGGAGAAACATCGAGATAGCATTGAGTTCAATCTGGATTCAAATCTGATCTGTTGGCATTTTTGCGAAATAAGTATTGACTCTTTTCTTAAGAGAAATTAGCCTTCTTTTACTCTATACTTGTATTACAAGCAAGCTATAATGTGTTTTCTGTAAAGCTGAAATTTTCGTTTAGTGTTCTTCTAATGTGATTTATTTTAATTCCTTTGCAGGTAAGATCAGTGAAATGTCACATGGTGCTCTAATAGCCAGCTGTAAGTAGAATTTTTAAGGAAACAATTTGTATGCAATATATTCGTTTGTAATTGTGTGTATTTCCCTTGATCAGAATAGCTATTTAAATAAGGTAGTAGAGAAGGAAACAAAATGTTATATGTAAATATTTCTGAGGTTTGTTTACTTTGCTTTTGCACTATGAATATTTTGTGTCGCATGTCTTATGTTATACATTAATTTCTTTTATAATTTTCAAATGTTACATCGTTTTGCCTTTAGGCTCCTCAATTAATTTGTATACCACATGCTTTTGGTTCCACAATATATAATAATTATCTGTCAAAGACTTGGCATTATTCAGAATGTGTTCGAATGAAGAAGCACTGAAGGATTTATTTGTCGTATTTTTGCAAAATTTACAATGTATGAGGAAGAAAAATAATAGTATTAGTTATCAGGTTAAGGCAATGTCACTTTTGTGTTCTCTTGTATTGATTGTTTAATCTCGTGCAAATTTCAGCCCGAAGTTCTTTAGAATAAGGGCTACATTTTGTTTCTCTTCTGTGTTTCTCTTAGATGAGAATTTTTCTATCCTCAGGTTTTAATAGAGTCAAAAGAAAGTAAATTTTTGAAACTTGAAGAAGCAAGAAGCCTATGTATGGAAACGTGACAGGCCAAGTCCAGTGACATTATTTCGTTGATATGGAAGTGAAGCACAGCAGAATTAGCGTTGTTTCAAAATGACACGTGATTTTACTTCACTTGAGATAGTAGAGACAACACTTGTCTTCACGCTGTAAATAGAAGCAAACGTAGGATAACTGTATAACTCCGTCATCACTCGTAGGTGATGTTGGAGTTATATGGTACAGCGACGTATTACACACACATTTTCGTTATTCGCTATGAACAACATCCGATGGGTCCATTCCGGACAACAGAGAACACTTTTTGAATTCCGGTGATGACGTGAGTTGTCAGATTTTGCGGGAAACTTATTAATCCAAAGATCCATGTATGACTGAGCGAGCCCCTGACAGGGAAATATGAGTAACGGTAGCGCTCCTAGTGTCAGGGGAACACAACACCAAACAAAATCGATACACAGTACTTCACGTGGTATGACAGGTTTGGTTCTAACTTGTAAGTCGAATTCGATAAGCATTTTTAAATTTCCCGGTTATAGGATAGGTAAATCTCAAATATTACCATATATCAAAGTCTAGTGAAGTCTAGGCTGTTTTAGGCATGCCGTTAAATGATAATATAAAAGAGCAAGGATAATATTTTTTTAAAACTGATTCACATGTTATGTTTCAATGCAACAACGTGTCTCATATTAATTTTTCCTCCACGGTTATGCATGTCCGTGGCTGCTAAGGTAAGCCATTAGGCCAAGGTTTGTATAATGTATAATGAAAACTTTACCACTTCTGACGCTGTGTCGCTTTCAATGCCTATCAATCTATCATTACGTAATTGTGCTTGGATACGAAAATTAAAAACAAATTAGATGATTCGAAAAACTGTTGTAGCGTTTTCACACAAGCGCACTGACCAGTGTTGACCCGGGTCGACTCGGAAAATTGTGTGTGAACATTGTTTTCACACAAGCACCCTGACCAGTGTTGACCCGGGTCGACTCGGGAAATTGTGTGTGAACAGAAGTGGACTAAATCAAGCTGAGTAGTGTGTACGCGTGCCGGGATTGGCTCACTTCAATATGTATGCTAAACCGTGCTACGAAGGCGTTATCCACTCTCTCACAGGCGCAGAGCTCCTTGAACTATCAGTAACCCTGACAAGGGTTTGTTTCGAAATTGCTAGCTTGATATGGTGGTTAACATGTCAGGAAACTGATCCACAGGTCCCGAGATCGAATCCTGGTGTGGCTACTTTGACATATTTTTAAAAAGAAAAGTAACTTTTTTCTCTCATCTTTTTATGTATATACGCATTAGGAAATTTAATAAAATTAGTGACCAATGGTACGTGGAGGTTAGGTAAGTCAGGTTTTATTTTTTATTGCACTCCTGATTTGCTCAGAGACATTGTTTCCTTGTGGGCTATCCTTAGACGCGAGTCCTCAAATTTATGTCCTTATTAGTAATACAGACATTTTTATCTTTATTCGTACCTGCCACTTAATAATTTAATGAAAGAATACTTTGTACTTAAGTAGTGGAAGTGTAAATACTAGTAGTAATAGTTATGTGCGGTGGAACGGTGGGGCTTGGGTGGACATAGCCCTCTCCGGAAGTCCAAGCCCTCTCCAGAATAGAAGAAGTCTAAGTTCTTGTAAGTGCAGAAAAATTTAAAAACAATGCATGCCGCTTTATTGTGATAGCTGTCTGTTCTGTGGAGAATTTAAAAGTACATCACAAATGCTGAATTTATAGTATGTTCGCGTTTGATCTTCTTTTGAAGTTAACACACACGTACACACACTCAGTAAATACTTCTAGATTAAAGATATGACGATAGGCAAGGCCGAGCGCAATTGCTCTTCTCGAAAAAGACCGGAACAATTTGAATGGTGTATAGTCACAGATGACAAGGTTTGCAGCAGAAGAAAATGACATTTCCTTGAGCCTCTACCAGAATATCACAAAAGAGAGAGAGAGAGAGAGAAGAAATAACTAGCTCTCCACTTTATGAGTTTTATATTGAAGGTACTAGAATCGGATGGAAAGAAGTTCAAAATATTTGAAGAACGTCTGTATTCCTCCGCAAAATGTACTCAGTCACAAATAAGATTAAAACAAGGCTTGGTATTGGGGAAGTATCTCAATTCCAATTCGAAACTTGTGATTGCAAATCGGGCTACTCTTTGGAAACTTCCCCAAATGGTTCGGTAACTTACATTAGTTCGTTTAAGTACTTAACGTCTTTAGACCTTGGAAATCAGATCCGAAATAATGTACTGAACATGATGATTTCTCGTACATTGGAATATCCAAATAGCACCTGGATTTAATTTCGAAATGACAACTATAGTTCCATCCCGAAAGACGAATGCCGAGATGCAGGCCTATCTTCACATAGATCCTATATTCCTTTCCCTGAAAGATACTCACCGAGGGACGTCATCCCTCGGACTCCTGATAAGCTTGGAAAAAAAATTAAAACTTATATATTTAAATATTTGATTAAAAAATTTATTGCATATACTAACGTCAATTTCTCCAGTTGAAGTTTCATTTTCACATTGCCAATGTGGAATTTCTTGCGATGGAATAGCATCTGCACATCTTTGGATGTAAGCCAAGTAATTCACTTTTTAGTTCTCTCTCCTAATCACCCGGTAAGAAGTGCTTCGAACAAATACGGGTATTATTTACATTAATTTTGTCAGCCCGCTTGCACCGAGAAATCCACTGTTGTTGAATAACTTTTTTTTTTAACCTATGATAGAGTGTCCCTTCCGTTTTTACGTCCGGAATTATAACAAAGTGCAACTACTATTATTCTTGCTCATTTTTTAAAGGTGGTAAATCCTTTCAGAAGTAAACTAACACCTTATCCGTAGGTTTTAAGTAAGTTTAAAGCTTCCCTCAAAATCTTTTTTACCTTAAGTCATCAACACAATGCAAAGTACAGGTATGGATATGGGAAATCAATTTTGTTCACTTGTTGACAATGAACCCCTCTGCGTGACTGCTAATTCCCCTGTCGCGAGACGGCGAGACACACTGTGATAGCATGACTTGCCTTGATTGGCTGCTGTTGCCGTTACCTAGTTGGCGATTTCCAATGCTAGAATACAGATACAACGACAGTATCTGCCAGTTGCGTCATACACCATTCAGCCAATGAGGAGGGAATGCTTTACCTGTTATTTACATACCTTGGAACAACATTAGTTCAGCTCGCTGCCCCGGAGAGGAACTCAAGTTTGAGTTCTACCGCGGACCATTCTAACAGAGCTTTTCCAAGTCTTTCTTCACTTTTAACAGGCGAATGGTGGGATGCACCCTGGCAGCTACATTTACCATCTCTTTCACAGGAATAGTGATCACTGAGGGACGTCATACCTCGCACTCGTGTCTGGCTTAGGCCATATGTGTATCTTGCGTTTCATATAAAAATTAAAAGTAAACGAGTTAGTCCAGGAAATTGCCGATCAATCAATATAAAGATAGTCCATTTTGAGGTGATATACTTAAAAAAAGAATATATTATCGATGTTTGTATTAATATGTTTAGTCTATTGTACAAATGAACTATGCTTGTAGTATAAATAAAATGGGCTTCGTGTTAGCGAAGACGCATATCGATGCCATTTCTAAATAACTTAAGTGAAGTCAGTTAGTTCTTTGGAGCTGTGGATGTAAATCTCATTCTAAATGAAATAAATGGTTTCATGAGTTGCATAATGTAATAAGTGAAATTAACACTGATTTTATTAAGTGAAGCCTTATCAATATACAGGGTATGTTTTAAGTTTACTTCATGGGAGGGACAGTCTGTGATTCCTGTTTGTATTCTAGGCTGTGAATCCAAACACTGATGATTTAATCTATATTACCATTTCATTTTGACAAAACATCTCTTGGATCAGCGCCTAATCTAGATGTTAGTTATTTCCAAGCTATTATTTCTTGTCATGATGTTTTTGAATTTTGTTTGTTGGCAAAGACATATTATTTATCTTTTCATTAAAAAAAAAAAAAAAAAAAACTGTCATTGCTTACGTTGTGTTAGTTTTTGTTTAATCTTGGAATTTCATTTTTAACTGTTTATTTAGTTTGGGTCTGTGTGAAGCACATTCGTGCAACTTTAGCATTAAGGAATAGCAGCAATCCATTAGAGAAGGAAAAAAAAAAAAAGAACATCTGGTTGGTTCTGGTACTTGCTTCAGTAGAGTTAAATTCAAAGCGTCCTTTTAATAATGAGGCAATTTTATTCCCTTCCATTGTAAATAAATTGCGCTCGTCTTTTGTTGGTTTGTGTGCCACAGACTCATGACGACGCCACGTTTTCTTCTTCGCATACTACTACTGCTGTTCCCTCTGTCTTGGCTTAACATTTTCTGTCTCCCTCTTCGCTCTTTGCTTTCTGCTTTGTTCCTCTTTTACTACAAGAGAACAAAATAAATAATAAATGTGCTTTTGTCTTGACTTCAGTAGAACTAAAAAGGGAAAAAATCGTTTTTTTTTCTGTGATGTAGGAAAAAGAGAGAGGGTTTTGCATTTGGAGGCGGATTGGGAAAGGAGGGATTTAAAATAAGAGGTGAAGGCGGAATCACACACATATATACTTAGAGAGAGAGAGAGAAAGAGGCAGAGAATAGACTTTATTTATCAGGCGTGTTTCGGAGAGAGAGAGAAGAGTTTCTCGGACACATGCACAAAAGGAGGCAACCATCCTTCTCCTCACGTTCCCGACCAACCACCAACCTAGATCGACAAATGAACTGCGTCGTGATACTACAGAATAAATTAAACTTCTTAACAAAGGCTTGTCTGTCTCCCCCTTCTCTCTCTCTCTCTCTCTCTCTCTCTCTCTCTCTCTCTATCTCTCTCTCTCTCTCTGTTTTGTTTGTGTGTACGTTTAGATTCTTTTTTTCCTACACTGTGTACAGGTAAAAATGAAGAAATAGCAGAAAACGAAAAATAATGACTGACTAAAAAATAAACGAAGTTTTCCTGTCTTTGATTTTCTTTTGTTTAATTAAAAAAAATGTATGGAGTATATTTAAAAAAATATAAATTCGGGTATTCATTGTACAGAATAATGAAAGTATGAGATTTACAGTGACCGTGAAAGCATAGGGTGCAACATGAAATGTATTATTTCCCCTTCAATTCTTACATCACGGTTCTTATTTTTCTTCTTATTTTAAAAGTAATACATCTTATCCGTTATATTGGTATGCTCCTCCAGTGGTATATGAATTATACTTGAGAGTTATATTGATAATATTCGGCAACAGTGTGTCGTTTCGTTTTTATTTTGAAACTGCGAGGTATAAACAGATTTCATAGTTACCAAAAGATATGAGAAGATGTCCGAAATTGATTATGAATACAATTCAACAGGTGTGTGTAGGTGGACACATTCAAAGTAAAAGGCACTAATACATCAAGTCAGTGGATTACGGTGTTCTTTAGAAGACGGCTACATCAATGATGTGTCATGTTTCTAGGTTAAAGAAAATGCCTTATGTCTAAGTTGAGTTTGATGCCAGAATTCATTACAGTTGGGAAAATACTTCTAATGTTGGAAGAGGAATCTTATGTTAACTATTTCGATGCATGGTGAATAATAATATAGCTTTTTCAGCGTTAATTTGGGTACAAGATTGTTATGGATACCATTATATCTATTATCATTTGTATTTATGTTACGTTTGTTCTACCCCAATAAATGTGGCTACTTTATTAACAGTGGTCCTAAAGTTACAATCAGTATTTTCCTTAAAATATAATGTGTTGTGTTATTTATGTGCAATTTATGTAAAACTTTGGTAAACTTAATTTTATATGGGTCTCTCTAGTATCTTTGGTCTTCGGCCCGTCACGATTCGCCTTTAGCTGATAAGATCCATAACCATGTCCCTGCCGGGACTCGAACCTGGGACCTTCGAGCCGATGCCCTACCGCCGCAGACCGCTCGGCCACCCGGCCGGCGTGCAATTCATGTGTGTTGATGTTAACTTTAGCTACTCGCCGAGTACGATTGTATAGAAATATGAGGCGTAGATACGTTCTCTTTTCATTGTATTATATAAGGGATGACTGACTTTCAATCAGTCTGTCTTTAATCATGACAGCATAGCAGTTCCTTCCATTGATTTACATTCTAAGTGTTTTGGTCGTCTTGAGACTTTCAGAAATGGATGTTTTTTTAACCTTTGTTTTCATGTAATTTTTATTTGTTATATTCCATAAAAATGCGTTGTTTTATACGTGGGAAATACATGTACCGTATATTGTTTCCCAGACATATGGTACTTGTTAACATACATGTGTTCAAATCTCAGCGCTAGGATCCATTGAACGGAGTGGTTCAGAGCCCACTTTACCAAAAACCGGAGATCGGCCCATCCTTAGAAGTTAACCAGCTCATTGAAGACGTTAATAACCATTCAATCTATCAATCAACGTATCAAAATATACACGATGAAGAGTTATGTGAAAAGAGAAGTTTAAAATTGTAAGAGAGGCAAGTGAAACCATTTCCATGCAAATCAGTAGGTGGAATATACCAATTTACACATTTCAGAGGTCTTGGTATCCATGCCCGTATATTTAGAGATTTTTAAAAATTTCTCACAAATGGCGACCAACAATGAAATTTCGAAAAACGGCTCTGATAATACGTATGCATATCTTTCAAACGAAATAATCCATAATTTGATGAATTTTATTTTAAATGAAAGATTGAAGGCCTGGCTTATACGTTCGTTGTTACAGATGTTCAAATTTCTCCGCTAAAATAAACAATTTCAAAATCTCAAAGTAATTCATTACTGAGTCATTAGTACTATCAACACTGCTTTCCAAAATTTAATTGTTTTTATTTGTCCCACTTTTTTAAAAATACGAAAAGTGAAGTTCGGATGGACCAAAATCATCATCAATCATCATCTTGGTACGTGCATCCCATTGATTTATTTGGAAATTATTTTACTAAACCTGTTTCATGCCTGGCTGAAATGGAAGTTTTAACTTTTTGTCAAATTTATTTTCACATGTTGTGTTTTATTCAAATACATGTAAAATATGTTTTCCCGCTGACATGGTGTGTTTTATACAAAGTTAAGTATTATATACATTATGTTTGTATTTTTCAAGAAA
Source organism: Lepisma saccharinum (assembly GCA_022664845.1). Taxonomy (NCBI): domain Eukaryota; kingdom Metazoa; phylum Arthropoda; class Insecta; order Zygentoma; family Lepismatidae; genus Lepisma; species Lepisma saccharinum. The sequence goes on along the minus strand of JAGDQP010017658.1, from coordinate 4,686 downwards.
ACTGTATAATAGCACAACTCAAACCGTCAAAATAATTATGGAGTATACTACACAAATGGATGCGCAGTGAGACAGATGTACGAAAATGTGCGCATAACACATGACACGGATCGCGTGAAAATTCGTGGAGAGTGTCATTCATGTTGAGTTTCTGGCCGCAAATCAGCTGTTCATATATGATATAGTTAGTAGTGACAGATAAGTGTCCAATGTAGAGTATTCAGAATGGAGGCATTCTAAATTATGTGCAGTACAATCAAACTAGATTTTCATTCGCCCTTTAGAAGTGTAGAAGTTTGCTCATATGCGATGAGAAATAAATCTGGGCAGTGATATTTAATATGAGAAATGTAATCAGACTCCTTCTATACGTTCACGATCTGGATTTACCATGGTTTTACAATAATATTATGCTGCTATCTACAGATACAACACAAAACAAAACACATGAAATGTTTATTGAAATAATAGAAAGACACGCCTTCTTGCAATGGTTCTGTCTCGTCATCTGTGACAGTGTTTTCATGACTCAGATTGCAAATTAGAATGTCATATCCAGTCAGTTTAAAAAGAAAGAAAGAAAGAAACACCGTGGAAGAGGTGTAAGGATTGGATGACACAAAATGCCTTCTGAGTAAGTGTATATTCGTTGCAGTTCTTGACACCTGTTGTGTATAATGCTCTCGAATTTTCCTTATGTACTTGTTTGTAGATTGAAATATGTGCTCGGAATGTAGTCCAATGAAAATAAACGCGCTAGAAAATGTATCTGCAGCGCGGATAAGATTTTATATACCGGCACTGGCATAGTATCACGCTTAGCAACGAATAGGTAGGTTGTGTTGTGCTAGCAGTCTGCAAACTGACAGTGTGTAATATCCACATATTAAAATATGAATAAATTATGAATAGCTTCACTGTATGCATTTTGTTACGTTTTAATCAGATAGGCCGGAATTTAAACCGCAGTCAACAAATTGAGAAGTATAGAAGTCCGACTTGGCAGTGATTCGTATTTGTCGGTCTAAATTTCTTAATTGTAATATTTGCGCTATTGTTAAATATATCATACTTATATTAACGAATTTGTTTTTCCGTTTGAAAAGTCAAATCAATCTTCCGATGCATTAACGCCTATTAACACGACAAACCCGCCAAACATAACCGTAATGCTGGTTTACATACCTTTGAAGGAGAATTTAGAATTGAGAAAGCGCATGAACCAAAATTCGCGACTTACCTGTTTTAAGATGACCACACTTTCTCTGAGCCACATCACTATCATTCCTTTTACCACAGTTAATACACTGTAAAAACACTCTGTTGTAAAGTTTTGTACACATCTCTTAAATTCTTTTAGTTATATGCTCAAAATGTACTTACTTGAAAGTGAATTCTGTGCAGCTTCTTGCACCTTACTTTCTCAACCCTTCTGGTACTCATTTTGTTCACGGAGTGTGTCTATAAAGTCCGGCTCATTCGTTTCTGCACTTAGTTTCTTCAATATATAGCGAAAACAGTGACGAATATACTATATTCCTCATAGCTTAGTTGGTTAAGTTAGCGAGTTATCATCGAAACAACCAAGGTTCTATCATTGCTATCACCGACATTTGTACTTCTTTTTCCTGTACTGGCAAAATGGTTTCAAGATAACTGAAGGAGAATACGAGAAGTGTTCAAAGGTTGACTCATTTATGGTATCGTTATTGTTTAAAGTAAAAGAAGTCAAATTTGGTAATTTCGTGATACTTGATAATTTCGTGATACATTAGAATTGTAATGCCACAGCATTACCAAGAGTTGTGGAGTTAAAAGTTACGCCGTGAGGTGACTTCTGGAGATTTGCCTGTATTCTCCGTGATAGTTGTAACTCACAACTGTTGGTAATTCCGTGGTTATGCAAATTGCAATGTATCAACCTTTACACTACACGTTTTGTTTACGATATAATATGTAACATAAACTCAAAGAGAATTAAATGGGTTGTATTCTCTTCTGTATAGAGAGAACCGAATTCGGAGGGAGAAACTAAAGAAAACTATTTAATAACGTTAGTATTGTGGATTAACGTTATTCGAAACGTTAAACGTAAGATTATGGTGACACAATATTTCATTCTGCATAATTCGACGTGGACTAATTGACACAATAAAAATATACCGATTTTTCGCTTGGGCGCTGATCCGTGTTTACTATATCGATTTTTAGGTTAGTTGAGTGGAAGCTTCTGAGTAAGTGTTTTTTTTAGTCTTTTTTTTACGTCAGGTTTTCCCCGTAATCTCACGTGTGACCTTTTTCGTCGAATTTCAATAATACGTATGTTGTTCATGGTATTCATTTCGCCTTTACTCTTTCTATACAAATATACACGCGTACCGTAACATTCAGTTCTGGTAATCCTTTATGTATTTTCAACTTTTTTTCTTTTCGCCGTGGTTAGAATAATGTTCGAAAGAGAAAGGGAAACTAGTAAAGAAAAAAAGAGTTGCATAGTAAATGATGTAGTACGTTGCTGCAGACGGGAGTGATCTGTTAAATGGTCCACATAGCAGCACTGCAGGCACATGAAAGTTTTCGAATGAAATATTTACTGACTGCAAGCGACGGTTAGGAGTAGTAGTAGTGCGACAAAGGAGAGGAAAATGCCAGTCGTACTGACACCCCCTCGCCCGTCTTTCGTTCTGCGACCGAAAGCTATTTTTTTCGGAGATTTTTCCCTAGTATCTCCCAGCCCGTTTCCTTTTTAATTTTTTCTCCATTTTTAGAGGGGGGAAAGTGGGGATAAGATGGGGGTCTGGCTCTGTTTCTTCTCCTTTTTTCCTTTCCTGCTGCTTTTAACTGATGACCGTCATTCTAATTTAAACTTGCCTGTAATGCAAATTTGTCTCCATGGTCGCAGTAATTATTTTTTGTCGGATGTTCTCTTCTTGTCGGCTGCTTCTGTTGTTGGATGGCTGCTCTCCTTCTTTTCCTTCCTACCCTCATTGCTTCCTCCTCGCTTCTTGGTGGAAAATAAAGTATCTTTACCCGTCCTTCCTTTGCTACCTTGTTTTAATTACTTCTCCATACTGCTTTATCTTCTTCTTGCTTTCTTTTTTTAATGATTTGTTTCTCAACTGTGTTGAATAGACGGTTGAGTAGGACAAAGTGGAGTGCTTCTTAGAAAATATAACTTTTCATTAGTGGGATGTTTGTTTAAAGTTTAGGATAATCTCTTCCCGTGTCTCCCTCCCCTATGACATTATACCTAGCTTCAGTGCTCTGGTGGAAACTTTCCGTGACTTCAAATCAACAAGGGAAGAATGACACAGGTCCATTCCTGCCCACACATATCATCTTTAGTGAGATTTTCCGTGTCTTTTCTCTCTTTCACCAGGTGAATGACACAGGAACATTCGCAGACCATTTCTTTGGAAGACTTACTCGCCGACGAACGTACTTGATCAGAATAAGGCCTTGCATGGCACTCGATGTTTCACAAATTTCGTTATTTAGTTATACGTAAATGTAAGTTCGTTACTTGTAGTTTTGATACAGTAGTTAGAGCTAGACTGTTTCAAGTATGCTCTCGAATCACTTCTGTTTACTTCCTCGAAGACGGATGGAGGCGGTGTCTTCCGAAGTCACAGCTACTATACTGTTCACTCGCAGTATTGCGTCGTTTGAAATTTCTGTAACTTATCAGTTTCTTCGAAATGAAGATCTGCATTGCTGTTTCGGAATAAATGTAGAATTTAACTGGAAAAGGCTGGAAGTGCCAGAATATTAAAATCCGTTTTTCCATAATGAAATGCGTTCTAATAGTAATACTATCGCATATCAGAGGAATACTAATAGCAATACTATCAGAGGAAATGGTAAGCGTGGAGATGTTACGTTGTTGTAACGTCCTATTATCCACTAGAAGAAGATTAGCTAGACATCCACCAGATGCCGTTGACGTGGATCCCCAGGAGAATATACTTCCAATATATACCTGCCACGGCTTCTGGGCACGGGATGAACCGATGCGGTGCTGAAATGCAATATATTAATTAGCAGAAGGAGGAAAAAAGAACTAAGGAGACCTGAGTAGCGCCTACCTGCCTAGCTGAAGACTACGCCAAGGAAGGTTGAGTACACCTACCTGCCTAGCTGAAAACGGGCCGATACCCTTAGGATGGATACAAGTTCCTACCTGCCTGGCTGAAGACGGGTCAAATACCAATTAAGGTTGAGGACTCCTACCTGCCTGGCTAAGTCAAGAAAGCGCCTGCCTGCCTAGCTGAAGACGGGCTGACACTTAGGATAGATCGAGGGCTCCTACCTGCCTAGCTAAAGACGGCTGTAGTTTGTAATGGTGTTTACCTGCCTAGCTGAAGACAGGCCAACACCGGGAATAGGTTGAGGGAACTCCTACTTGCCTAGCTGAAGACGGGATGGAGTTGGCAAATAAGGTTATGAAGAGCAATAAAGATGAGTAAAGGTATAAACCAATAAAGAATAATCAAAGCAAGGTGAGGTGGTAATAGATTTTTTGCGGACAACTGTCCGAAGAAGAAACACCAAGCAAGAGAACTAGGTGTGTTTCGAGCCTTAGTCCGAGGAGTTTTGAGCTCCCGGCGAGAGAGAATAGTAAATTTCCTGGGCCCGCAGGGCCACCCATGAGAGACTTCTGGCCAATTTAGGCCACTTTCGTCCTTT
>JAGDQP010017657.1:2613-38049 GCA_022664845.1 Lepisma saccharinum | reverse complement strand
CTGCAGAGACGCACTCTCCTCCAAAGTACGGCGAAGATCTTCCTCCTCATACAATGACGCCAGAGATTCCAGAGTCCTTGCCCGTCGAGAACTGTATCTTAACGAGCTCGCTCGATCAAAAGTGAGATTCCGACTTGAATATCCATGGGATCTGCCGTAGTCATATAGAAACTTCAACTGGTCCATCCCTGGTGCATCAACAAATATAACATAAGGCATAAACTCGGAGGAATTATGGAGTATTTTTAGTGCTGCTGGGCTACAGTCGAGAACACACATCCTTCCCTGTCGAATGACTGACCTAATAGAATCTAATTTTGTACCATAGAGGTGCCCATGATGTTCTCCGTACTCGAGAAATTTGTGTTCTTTTATCTCTTGCTCCATCGCTTCTCGCGACATAAACCAATAACTCTTCCCATTTTCTTCCAGCTCCCTTTGTGGACGAGATGTATCTGAAAGAAACAACATATTTACACTCATATGTTATTTATTTGAGTGTATACCATCAAATCGAGGAGCTCGGACTTCACATTTGTTTAGTTAATTAACTTACACTGGATTAAAAAAAATGTTTTTATGAATTTAAGGTATAACTAAATTAACTCCAAGACTTCAAGAACTCGCACGCAAAGGACGACCGGTAAGCTTATCTTACACAAGCATCCAGCGCTCACAAATTACTTACTTGCTCCATCGCCATTTAACATCTGTGATTTCTTTTTAATTTGTCTGAACTAAATGTTTGCGTAAGAGGGAATCATTTGGTCTTCCGACGGTGTCACAACAGATAGTCAATCGCGTGCGGGTTCTCCAGCGGAGTTCACAGAAATACACCCGGAGGAGAGGCACCACTGAACTGGGTGTCTCACTTATAATGCGCATGCATATATATATATATATATATATATATATATATATATATATATAAAGTGGAATGAAATTCTTAAGTATAAAACGCTTGCTTCTCGCCATTTCTGTAACTAAAGTTGTTTACGCAGGGGATGAGGGGACTACAATAAGCCGCACATTCCAAACGAAACTTTAAGGATATAACGCCATACCTGTGTCGATCATTGCCCTATGATAAGCGTACTGCCTGCAACTAATTCTTGAATCTAGGAATTCCTCAAGTTACACCCGTAATATTAACTTTTTATAACCAGTATGCATTAATAAGCTGTACATGTGTAACCTGCCCCAAAACTGAGGAACGACTTTCCTCGGCAATAACACCTTGCAGGGAAAACATGGAGGAGACAGTGACCAGGATAGCTACCTAATCTAGTACCAAGTTTTATTCGCCTGATCAAATCAGTAAATATGACTGGCGTGAACAAAGCTCATACCTTGTCGCCGCTTTAGCGCTGATTCGAAGCCAGTGCCCGACACTGAAACTACGGGCAGCTAGGGTTCTAGTGCCAAGGTTACAGGTTCGATTCCCACCCGACCACGTTGATGCCCTCAGAAGTCATGTTAATCTACTCACATCAAAAAATTAAATCTAAACCTGTAATTCTGATTATTTTTAATTTTTTTATCCATATCAGGCAAATAGAAGTATAATATTTTCAGTGAAGGAACTATGATACTGCTTTATTCATTTCTTACTACTTTGACATGCAATAAATACATTACTATGGAATACTTTGAACAGTATCTGGTACGTTTTGTTGTAGGATTTACAAAATAATTTATTACTTTATCTACAAAATATAAATCCCTTGAAAATTAATTTACGGAAGTACGTGCGCATTTCAACATTTTACTTCATATATCTTTCAAGAAAATTTTATCTTTTTATTCACTACGTAATTAGCACTTCCATATAATTAACATCCAACTGAAGGATACTTATAAATTTACCGACAAGCGATATATCTATTTTGCTCATTGATTTCATATAATGTATATGGCGGACTTTTCAGTTGAAACTTTGTAATAACTAAACGGTCAATTTATCGCTTGGTCTACTTGTTACGAGGTTTCAACTGGAAAGTCCGCCAATTCTTTTCCTTTCAATAATTAGATAATGACAACTTTTGGTGACAAACATAGTAGATACGAGGTATCAATGTTTCACCCTCGACATGTATTCAAAATGGCTGTCAGGTAGTACCTTCTTTCACAGAGAAATAGCATGCGTGTGGAAGTAAATTATGAACGTGTAACGATTACAATGGCTCACACAGATTACTGGGAGTACCTTCCGCGTGTACGGATTGCTAGTTAACTGGAGTGAATACAAAAAATATGGGCGAGCCGAAAATTGTGAAATATTTCATTTTCTGGGTGTAGAAGGTATTAAGACAGGCACTGTTTTAAGAGGTTGACAAACCTACCATATAGTATGTACACAGCGAAACACACCATCTATAATTTAATACGTGACGACATTGAGTTGTTGCTAAGCCTTCAGAACGTCAACTGAAACACTAAAATCCCATTCAGCTCTTGCGTCATGTCTGAACCATGACGGAGTTCACACGGAAACCAGACGTTTATTTTCCCTAATCCCTGACATTGAGCCTTAAAAGGACGAGTAAAATTCTTTTGAGCTCACATGAAAATGGTCTTTTGGAAAATATTTAATGAAAGGAAAAACAGTTGAAAATTATGGATCTTTTCTGCATGTGGAAAAAATGAAATCTGGAAACTGTTCCATTAGACATACTTATAATGAATGACACACAGTAACAATCATTCTTGACTATAGCTAATACAACAACAAAACATCAACTAAGCATGAATGACTGCGCAAATGAATAGTAATGAAAAGCATGATATATGAATAATCATGACGATGAACGAATATACTTATCGGTTAAAATATACTCCAGACTAATCGGTTAAAAAAAAAAAATCACAAATACTTTGACTTACAAGGAATGGTAGCTCCAAATCGCTCGGGGTCGCTATTGATCAACCTATTTTTTAATGTCCGACGTCCAACTCCTTGTGGTCCTATTAGCACCAGAGTCTTTCTTTTGAACGGAGGCATTCTTGTGACTTCTTCATACAATATCAATTCTGCCTTGTCAAACTCACAGTTCGCTTTTGATTGATACATGGTTTTCCTCTTCTTTTTTGATATCTACAAAGCAGAATACAATCAAAATTACAGGAAATCAATGAAACTGACAAGTTAAAAAAAAAAGTTACAATTTCAACGCACGAATATGTTTTAATGCCATTAAATAGTGTACATAATTTAAAGACACACTAAGCATAGAAGTAAAAAATATTACCAAGAGCTGCTATATAAACCTAGGTCGGTTCCAAAAGTTTTTTTTTTTTTTTTATTCTTTTCAATTTCGTCCGCACACTCATCCTTCGAGACGCAGTACCACGATTACCATAACAAAAGTGACCAATATAGACGCTCAAAGTTTGAAATCACGAAGTAGTTCGGAAGTTATAGCGGCTGGCTGATACTGTACTGAAGTATCGTAAGAAAAATATCGAAAATAAATTTTGTAGCGGTAAGCCGCACAGTGTTATGTTTAGAAAGTAAAGGTAAAGAAATTAGTTCAAATCTGAAAGAGAACAGTGTAATTCGACTGCAATACGTCAAATTTCACGGAAGTGCATATAATAAAAGTTGTAGCGTTACCAGATTCATTAAGGCGCTAGCCTGCGTTACGGACGGACGGACTAAATGAAATTGTACGATTCCTCAAATTGTTCGGGAAGAGCTAAAGATCGAATACCATTTTCTTTTCTATATTAGGTTATATCAACTACCACACACAAAATGTTACTTACCGGAACAGAATTTTATTTATTTTAACAACTGTACATTTTGAAAGTTGAAAACCAGGGGTAGAGAAGTGACATATAAATATTCAAGAAAAGAAACAAACAGTATATGAGGTAATAAGCATAATACGTTAACGCCTCAAAATGTTTAATAGGATTTTACTACAGAGGATAAAAAGAAGATAAAGAGTTGAATGTCTCTAAAGAACACAGTTGCAACTCAATATCAACCAAATATTTGTTGTAAGGATCGATTCCTAATTCCTGGCATTCGTTCATGAGAAATATGTTGCAACACAAGCAGCCTTTTGATAATAATAATAATAATAAACCTCGAGATATTCCTACAATTTCAACGTTCTTTTACACAATGTTAATTGAAATCGGGGGGGGGGGGGGGAGGTCTAAATTTAGTTCCTGGTTTTATTTTAAAATGTATTTTTCAAAGATTCACAATAAAAAAAAAGCACGAAAAAGTTCAATTCTATTCCAAGATGTATTGAGGAGTTTCAGAAGGAATGTTTGATTTTCCAATACAGAATATGCCAAGTTGGAACGTTGTAAGCAGCAGTCTATTTTTTGAAAAAATAACAAAAAACATGTAATTTGATTTTTTTAAAGATATATATTTCTAGTTATCAGTGTTCATCTCATTCCTAGTGTTTAAACAAACTTACCCGTAACAAGCTGATGTTTAACTAACTCTATGGCTTACGGAACTCGCAAGTTTATCACCGCAGTAACAAACGTTCGCCATTGGGTTGTATCCTCGGCAAGATAAGCCAGTTTTCATCATGAACGTCTACCTCTCGAAGATACCTTCTAGTATTGCCCTCCCAACAACGTATATGTATTCCCAGCGCCTGACCAACCATGATAAAATGTAATCTTCGTTTTCCCCCAAACTCGAGATACATGGCCTACTCATCTTAGCCGCCGTGATTTCATTATTCTTACGATGTCAGGTGAATCATACAGTCTGTGGAGTTTTTCATTATGCAGTCTCCTCCACTCTCCGTCTTTCTCAAAACCCTATTTTCAAACACGTAATTATTTTCATTTGCCAAGGTCGTATTCCAACTTTCAGAACCATAAAATATTATCGGCAAAATAACCGTTCTGTGTAATTTCAATTTCAGTTTTCTTGCTATTAATCGCGAGGTTAGGAGTTTCTGGACTGAACAGAAACATGAGTTGCCCGATGTTAAGCGACTTTTTTTTTTATCTGTTTTTAGTACACGACAGCGGTAAGAGCTTACCCTTGTTCCACATATCCCTATCTTATGTGCATAATCTGCTTCTGGTTTCACGAAGGCTTTCCTTCTCTCTTCCAATTCCTGCGATGGCACCAGACCAGCTGGGCCATTACTTCCGACTTTCTTGGCCTGCCACCAATTTGGATCACTCTGATTTACAATCTGAAGAAAGAAAAGGCAAAAGATATTTTCATTGCGGGAATGTATAAATTCATTTAAAAACGGGGCGTAAAAGCTGAACATATAATTTAAACACACAACAAAAATAGTTAAAAACAGACACCCATTCTCTACATAAAAAAAGAAGTTATAAGTAGAATCAATTTCTAAAAACGACTTCAACATAACAGAAAAGAAAATACTTCATAAACATGAGCATATTCAAGTTCCAATCAAATTTCAATTTACATTTTAAAACATTTGTTGTACAATGGATATAGATTCAGTAGCACAAGTTGTACTTCAATACTGTCGGAAAGGTGAGATATAATCCCTGAAGAGAGGGGTAAAAAAATCTATGAACCACCAAAAACGTAAAAGGAAAAACGAAACGTTGAACACAGGTGTTGGACAAGAGGGATACTGTCAAGTAGAAAATGAAAGGTAGCCCAAGTTCATTTTATTTTTCTATTTTCCTTCGTTATTCTATTCTTTTATTCTATACTATTAATAATACACCATATACTTCACCTGCAAAATGTCTCCGTTGTTAAAGGCTAACCCGATCTCTTGACATGGCAGTAAAGTATCTGATTTCGGGTCATAATCAAATAAGGCTCGCATGTAACACTGAAAGAGAAAAGAACACGTTTCAATCGATCATAGTTTTCGTTATCATAAGGTAAACCGAAAATGTAATTATATTTATGTAAACTGTGTGTATAAATAAGGCTCAGTGTCATGCAATTTTTCTTATTATGAGTATATTCAGCAAGATAAGAACTTAGATAAAAATAATAAACAGATTGTTTTATACATTCTCCCTATAGAAATGATAAATTAATAGATCAAAAGTGATTTTATGTAGAACTGAAAGTCTAACAACCAGAAACGGCTGGTGCTTCACTAGAATGGGGCTTCAAGCAAAAAACTCGAAAATAGCGCAATGCCAGAAATGTTTTAGCTTACAAATTCTCCTTTCAAGTACTGATGAATGGAATCTATTATATCCCCGGTATCCTCTGCTCTTAGTTCAACTAAGTAATACACTAAAATGACATTTTGATCAAGCTGTTAACAAAAGAAATTATGCTGCTATGCTCTAAAAATATAAATATACTGACTCCCCGCCATCGAACAAAAAAGAATCGAGAGCAGATCATTCAAAAGAGTAACAAATCGTCTGGCATGTACATTAACAACCCTCAGATTTTTACCTGACAATTCCTACACCTCCTAGCATAGAAATCCTGGCAACATCCATGCGTCGCAAACGCATTAACAGTGAAAATTCACACTTGTGTGTTAGAATGATTTACGAAATAAAAACTATTTTTTGTCACTAAAAATACTTCGTTGGGTTCTTTGTGTTTTCACATCTTCTTTTTATCCTTAAAATCTAAAACATCGACCATCTTCCACATAAGCGTATAAAAACAAAGCGCGCAAGTTTGCTAAAAATGTCACTACTCCAGTTAATGCTATCGAAAATTCGCTACTCAATAAGTTAGTATATTCTACACATCGCTATTTGGCTCGTTGGACGTCGTCTCATGTGCTGAACAGCTCTTAAGAAAAAAGTATTAAGTTGGAAAGCATATTCTCAGGGACACTGCAACAGTGCAATGGGTATTAAAATAAAGAAAGTACCTTTTAAACATACTTACAAGACGTTACCACAGCCTCCTTTGCTAATATGTAAAAAGCAATTGTATTTAAATTACACTGTACAGTTATTTTACATAAATCTTTCTTTCTAATAGCTCTTGCTTCAGTGCGAGCGGACCAAAGTTCAATTCTTAGTGGGGGCTTATGGATTTTCGATGAACCCAGCATCGTGAGGAAGATTGGGAAGCTACTTAACCAAAGAAGTCATTAAATCCTGGGAAAGAGCCAATGAGACAAGCGGCACCCAACTCAAAAGAAATCAAGACCTGACTTGGTTGTAGCTATACAACGTTTAGTTTATTTTCTTTCTAATGTGACGTTCACCAGAAAATTTGGATAATAATATACATGTCCTTTACGCTCCACTCGCATTTTTGACATACAAGAACTCTCGGCATCTAAGCAGAAATCTGATTTATGTGCATTCCTTTTTACTTTATATGCCAAAGGCGTAAACCAAACCCTTCCGAAACGAGTCAGCTTGACCAAAGTTATTTTTTAGTTTAAAACTACGCATGTCACACTGAACGTAAGATTTACTTGTTTCAAATGCCTATCCTCTTTTAATACAAGATTTCGCAATTGCAACTAACTTCATATATAATTCTTTCTCTTCTTCAATACTCATTAGAAGCACTGTTTCTTTACAGTCACCATGAGAATAAAGAGCACGCTGTACTTCAAGTTCACGGGGCCAGTGACTTTAGTCATATCTGGTTCTTAAAAGTAAAACATCTTTTGAAAATAAAATTAAGCAGAAGCACATGCACATAAAAATTACCTACACAAAAACAACTGATTTTGTCAGGTTTAATTATTGCGGTAGTATACACTCACACTTTAATGCTCTGTGGATTATGAAGCCGGATTATTAGATACGAATGAAAATGAACATTCAATGATTCGCCGCCTCCAGTAAAAAAAAATAATAATAAATAATAATAATAATGACATGTAGAAGGATGCTATAAATACTAACTTTTGACTGAATCCGCAGAGTTCCTTCTTTTTGACTGTTCTCGGAATACTTTTCGAGATGGGGAAAAAAACTTACCTTAATTAAATCAATACTCTATTTTGTACAACCTGATTTGGCAATTGACAGAAAATTAAAAGGAACTCTGAGGGAAGTAGCAAAACCATACTTTAATTACCGGCAGTATACATCACATGTTTCAATATCATGCAAGAATTAATGTGAAGCAATATCACGGTAAGGTAATAAGGAAAATCATTAACAACGTGCAATTGAAATGCTCCTACACTACAAGCCACAGACAAAATTCTAGTCTCACTTCGGGATGTTACATGTAAAGGCAAAAATAATGTCAGTGGGGAAATCAGCTTATTATAATCAAGAAAACACACTACTTTCTACGAAAAATTGCATTAGCACAGTTTCCCCTTTGGCTGCAGGCAACTAACTAACCCGAAGTTGCAAAGATATAGTTTTCCTCACAATCTCTGGCATGCATATTTAAATACTAAATGTATAAAACCTAGCTTCTCATAAAACCTACACACCAGAACTAAAAGCAGCATGGCGTGGATGTTTACATAATAGATGTTATGAAATGTTATATTCTTTCTGGCAAGTGTTATTTGTTGACTTTCATTATTGCTGCCTGACAATCGCAGATATCGGCAAATAAACGGATAGTGTAGGTTAGGGACTCTTCGTCTGTACCTAGGTACAGACATTAGGTACCAGTTAGGGTGTGAATTATCTACAGGGTGTGAAAAATAACTCTCTATTAGAAATATTTTATAGCTATAATACTAACTGACCAAATTGAATAAAACAAGTTTTACGATGCACAGTAGAATGGTACAACTTTACTACAGTGTAAAAATTCACATAGGCGCAAGTATTAAAATTCCAAATAACCACCAACACTGTGCACACGTTTTTGTAGTCTTCTGGAAACACATTCGACTGTAATGTCTGAAAAATTCGGACTCTAGGTTTTTAACACTTATGCCACAGTATAACTTTAAAAGCCGCTACCACTTGCTCTCTGGGAATACGAGAAACAAATCTTGATCTTCCAACTCGATCCCCATTTTACCGTACATTAAATACAGTATCTTTACGAAAGTAAATGAGCAAAGCCATGCTACTAACTTACGCTTTACTACTTAAGCATTCAAAGTACATTCAACATACATGGTTCTACAATACAAGAGAATTAAAGGAAGAAAGAAAGAGGCAAGGTCGGTCACCAAATTTGTAAATAATTCTTGGAACAGAAGAATTATTAGAAAGCGTAAGAAGTGGTTACCTTTGAGAAGAGAAGCCCACATCAGTTGCAGAGAAGTTATGTCTTAACACATAGCTCTAACGACTACTTACCACTCTATTGCTGCCCTCCGTACTTGGAACTTTAGGCCAGGAATTTACCTGTCCAGACAAAGACTGATCATCATAGCTTGGCATGATTTTCAGTGTTACAGATTCTTTGGCTTTGGAAATCTCCACTTGAAGGTCTTCAGGAGTATTCACCACGACTCCGTTCACTTCTTTGATAATGTCTCCCACATGTAGCAATCCTTGTCTGTCAATCATTCCTCCACCAAGAATTCTTGCAATTACCAGGTTCCCGTCTTGAATTTCCACCGTCAACCCCTATTTAATTAAAATAAAATTTTTAAAAATCAGAAAATAAGCTAAAGAGATAGATTTACTTCTAAATTTAAATTTTCTACAGAACTTTTTACATCCCCGAAAACGAATCATTAATGTTTCCAAACACGATGTTCTTGTGGCAAAAAGATTCACAAGCAAGTTCCTTAACAAGGGGCGGAGCGAAACTATTTTTCGAAATACAAATATTAAGAAGACCGCACAAATTTAGCGCTAATGTTCTTTCTTGTTCAGAACAAAATGTTACACCCGCTATATAGCGTTAATAATTTGTCTGTTATTGATGTTGGTCAGTAATGAAGGTAAGAGGTTCGTCAAATGTCTGTTACATAGCGAAGATATTTTTCATGGGATCCCTGTTCCCAAAATAATGTCAACATGAGAAGGGAAAATGATCAATGAGAAAGAGGACATTTGATCACATGCACACCTTCAAGATGGCTAACGTTGTTTGCTAATATAGCTATTTTGTATTAATGTAAGATCATTTCGGGACAAAGTAGGTTCAAAATATTGTTTCAATTTCACATTTGATAATTACTCAATAGAAATTGGTTTTAATTGATTGAAGCGTAGTAGCGGTACATTAAAACCGACTTGTATTGGTTTTACGGGGAAAACTCATGAGATTCTCAACAAGCAGAGGTCTGTGTTAGGCCAATTATTTAATTAAGATTTAAATGATGGAGCGCACTGAAGACGAATGATTGAATTATATTCTTGATGACAATATAAAAGTTTTAAGTTTTATTTACATTCTTGCGAGTTGTAATTTGTGATTTAGGACATGTTGAAATCAGTTTACCTGCATTTGAAAGTATTTAAATGATGTCAATCGTTTTATGGTCCGCATATGTAATTGAACATATAGTCTGGATGAATTATGAATCAATTTGTGGTCATGTGATACCTGTATGCAAAATACGATTTCAGATTTTTACTCTGATTCCTATGAAAGGCCACTTCGTTGAAAAGTGCAGATGAGTTCCTTTATGGTAATACTTTAGTTTAGTGTTACTATGATATCTTGTGATGTGATGGTTTACTCACAGTGTTCTTCACAATAAGAAATAGTCTGCACATGGCTGTTCAGTTGCTCGATTCCCCCAAATCCCGCACACCTACTCATGTCCGCCACTACAACAAGGTGGCTACACTACAACATACACCCGTATGAAAGTGATGCTTTCTTGATTTACGATGTAATGTATGACAAAAATTAATAAACTCACACTCTATAAGTAACTTTAATTTACTTCGCAGTCCTTCAACAACATGTGGAACAACACACTGTCGCTTCCAGAGACCTGGATTCGCTTTTATTTCTTCGGTAAATCAGTGTGACTTTCTTCGTCGTTGAGACGTTAACTACAGTACGATGCACTGCATAATTAACATTCATTGTTACGTCCCATGGATCTCCTGTTTACAATGTAAATCAACTGCTCTGGTGTGAATAAAAAAATAAATAAATAATAAAAAAAAACATCTTATGATGGTTGAGTGGCAGGAAAGGTCCACCTGACCCCAACTCAACCATACGAAATAAATATGTCTGTCTTCTTTCTTTGTGACCGAGAAGCATAGAGAAAGGGGATTTAAAATCGTTTAGAGAGTTAAGGAGGTCTGACTGTACTTTATTCTACTTTCTGAAAGAGCAACTACCCTATCTTACAATGTACAGATTAACGTACAGGAAACACTTTAATTTAGTTTCAATTTGTTATGGCCTTTAGGCATCTAAGGCTCCGGGCGTACAGAAAACACTGTTTATAACAATACAAATGATTACCAAAATGAAAAACTAAGCATGTCAGTGAGTTACAACTAAGATACATACCAATGGTTCATTTGGGCTCTTCCGTAGCCCAACCATTCGTATGGCATCTGCTGGCATCCCGTTTAATGGCAGTTCTATTTCTGGTTCAGGTTCTGAATGTGTGTTTGGTTCGTAGCTTTTCTCTGCTACAACATCATGCGTGTCCAACAAAGCCTAGAAGTACAATGGAACACTTGGACTTGCTTATTCATTACACGTAATGACATTACTAATCGAACAGACCTTAAAGTACAGATTTTTAACACTTTAGTTAGTGATACATGGATTAATACAACATGTATGTCATTTTCAAATAATGAGCACACACACACACCACCACCACCACTGAATGGACAATATTGTAAACAATATCATCGCAAGTTTCAAGTATAATTAATAAAAGTCACACCTCTTCTATTTTAAAGCAATTTACAAAATATTTTGACTTCCCTATTCTTGGGCACTGGACAGGATGAAAAGTTCGTAGTGCATTTAATATTAATCCTACAAGTGTATGGCCGAAGAAACAATATATGTAAGACGAAAGATTTGGAAATCCATAAAAATATTTTGATCAAAGTGTACTTTCTTCGCCCAAGAATAGGGAAGTCAAAATATTTTGTAAATTGAAACAAAAATATACTTTTAAAATAGAAGAGGTGTGACTTTTATGAACTGTATTTTAAACTTGGGATGATATTGTTGACGGAGTGATACTGTTGTATGCAGGCTGTACTCACTACTTCGCATTACTATTTGACAATGAAAATAAACCACAAACACTATTTGACTAATAAAAAGACTGCAAATCAGGGCTACTTCAACATTAATACACTCTCTCTATATATATATTCCACATTCCTGATGTTAAGAAGGTCCATAATCATATACAGTAATAATGGGAGCCTAACTTATAGTGAAGCTGAGAAGGAATTGCACTGAATTGAATTTATGGTCTTTAGAAAATTTTGACTTAAACCGAAGTTCAGGAGGCGAACGACCCGTACAATCTGTACTTCAATGCATCTTAAATTGAAAGCATAAAAATTGAAACGAAACTGATTTATGTGGGCAGAGATAAGTTAATTTCTTTTATTGAACAATTTAAAACAACAACATTCTCCTTCAAGAGAGCGTCACGAAAAAGCCATAGAGTTATGACAGGAATGAATTTCCTTTTTAACATGATGAATTCAGGCTTTCATACACGTTTACTCCCATGATTTAATACTACTAGGTACTTGGAATACTAGCACGACAATTTTTTTAATTGCCACACCTACTCACAAAAACAGATACACACAACGAATTCTAGTAGCACTACGAAATTACAAGCCTGCTCCGATTCCTAATAATTTGGTAGATATGTAACGTTTTTCCTTTCTTTCTTTTCAAGTTCATCATGTCTGAAGACGAAACTGCACTTCCGAGAGTTAGTTGTTTCTTTTGGTGAAAAAAATATGTTAAAGCCACAGTATGCGAAATTTGCACAGTAGAGCGGACAAACACAAAGTAAATCGAAAGTGAGCTGATGGTTCCAGCGCTTCAATGAGGGTGATTACCAGTTTGAGAGACAAGGATAGCAAGAGATCATTCTTAATCAATGAAGAGCGTCTACGAACAGCCGTGCAGGGCCAGTCGAATGCGCGCAGACCTACCCGACACTATATCAACTGACCTACTCTAGTCCCCGTCCACTACCAAACATCACCTCCACACGCTAAGGTTTTCTTTGACACAACCACGACAAGAACCACGTGGACTGACCCACCAACAAGTGCAAAGACGAAAGAGTTGTCACGAGCTACTCCAGTGGGTTTATCTTCGTATGCCAGATCGCAGAAGCCAGTGGGTAGCTGAAGGGCCCAGTCATGGGCCACAATGATACAAAATCAGTTTGGAAAAAAGGCGATGATTTCAGTGTGGTGGAATGTTGAGGTATATTCTACCTAATTATAAAAGCTATATGAAATTATAAAGATGTGTTATCCTGCTTTTGTAAATCCCAAACGTTGGTGTAACACGATAACGTTCCCGAACACTGGTCTAGGAAAACTGAACAGAAACTGAGGTAACTAGAGGACAATCAGGACTCATCCGGTGTATAGCCCGTCTGATTGTATAAACTGTCGATCTCAATCCCTGTTCTTGCGAGGCCAAGAGTCTATCAAAAGAGAATATCAAAGAATTTTGATTCTAAAAAGGACACGGTATAACATATCTAGATTTTTCTTCTTGCCCAAACATGGGTTTAGGTCACAGAACACAATGAATTATGTTTCCAAGAGTAAGTCAGTTTTCTATCCGAATAACCGTATTTTGATTTTTACATTCCACATCTCCGAGGACTTCTGACGCTCTTTTAATTTCCTACCCAACTGAAACTAGCTCATTCTGACAGAAGAAATATGAACTTGTGCTAATTTTGAACACATACCGAATTGAAAGAAATATATGGAAGAATAGAAGCCTGAGAGCGATGGGCGGGTGAGGTATTGGGAAGTGCTAGTTAGATTTCCAATTGAAGTCCGACTGTAATGACTTGATTGCTGGAAGCAGCTATCTAGTCATTTCGGGCGGACTATTGTAAGAGGGAAATACATTTCTATGGTAGCTATGGCTTTTTCGAATATAAAATACTCCATGGATGCTTATACGTATGTACATGCATGTGCGTCTCGAAAATGCTATCGTGACACCAGACATTCTCCAGAAAATGTTCTAAAGCTTACTTTAACATGCGGATCCCTCAAAATCCTTGCCAATTCTTGAGCATCTCGACTTGTCGATTTCTCACATTTTGCCCTTACTTCCACAGTCAAATCAACGTTCCCCGTTCCAACCGGTTGAGCACAGCTAATATGGTCCTCTAATTTATCCTGTACCTGAAATAAAGAATAAAATTTATTTAGATCATTTACAGAAATGAGTTCATATATTATAAAAAGCATCAGTCAATTAAATATTGGATATGAAAAGAGCCAATTATAAGAACGTTGTAAAATACGTACTTTACGGAAAGCGATACACAGTTAAAGAAAGAAAAAATAAAGGAAACCTTTTTTAAAAACAATTCGTACTAAAACGTAAAAAAAAAAAAAAAAAAAAAAAAAAAAACTTTGTTTACACATGGCTAAAATGAAAAGCATGGGGCGAGCTCTCATACAGTTACTTTATAAAATTCTTCCAATGCTTTTCTTTTTAGTCATGCATAAACAAAATTATTATTATTATTTTTTGAGTAATTTCGGTGTTCGGGTACTTTTTCTCAAGCTGATTTTGTCACCCAAATCCTAAATTGTTCTGCAACCAATCAAACGACAGATCGTTGCGGTCTACTATTTATTTTTAGGATAAATATTGTATTGCCACCAGACTTACGTTGCTGTGCAAAATTTCATCATTGTATGACATCGGGAAATGAGTTAAATTAACGTTGCAAGATTTGAGGACAAGATGAACCATTGTGAATTGAAGAAAAGTATGTAAAAAGGCACCAATTGACACAAGGCTGAGACAAATGACAGTGAAGGACTTTTAACTAAATGTTGAAAAGAATAATGGCTTTTATATTCTACGTCTTGGCTATTTAAATACTTTTCACTTAGTCAAACTGCTCATGTGTATTTTACTTGAAAATATTAAGGAAATACTAAACCCTTTTAATGGCCTATTTTCTCTTCAAATACGCAACAAAAACCAAAACCTTATTTTCTTTAAAAAAAAAACAAAACACATAGTTAAAGAACTGCGTCACGCGGACACGTGATTTTTGATACACATCGCGACTAGTGCAATGCTCTTCAAGGACCCCAAGTTCATAAGGATCATAACGTATATTTCATGTGGGGTCTGAATCCGTAACGATTTTGTTTATAAAAAAAAAAAAAAAAAATGTCATCACGTGTTTTCCTTTCGATATTATTAAACAAGCTTCAGAGATGATATAATTTTACACTGCAGTTAACATAACAGAGGAGGACCATCCGGTGCGACCGAAGGAATCTGGGAAACAAGTCAGATATAGGTGGTCGCTAAGTGCGAATAAACAGCCTTCCGAATGCGATGCCAACGTTCTACCAATTGAGCTATGCCCGCGGTCTAAAAAAGAAAATTTCAAATGATTCCCAAATTTCCGTTTAAGATTAATTTTCTTTAATGGTGGCTTCCAGCATACCTCGATGCATTCTCCAAATTATGAGTCTAGCTGACGCATTTTTAAAAATATTTTAAAATAAAATAATAGTCTTTTGGTTGCGTACTGAAAATCAAGACTTGCTTATTGATTTAGTCAACTTTTTAAACACCAAAATATTGCACTTTCTTCGTATCTTCCAAGTCAAATAAACGTATGAGATTGTCCTTAGAAGACAATATCAAGAAGCACTTTTCTTAAGGCATAAACTTTTTTTCGGAACTGTGCATTAATAAATACGATTGTTTCTACTGTTCGGCAAGCACGCGTTACGCGAACATAACCAATACGACCATGTTTGTTTACTCACTCGTTCAGTCAGATTTTCAGAGGATTTTGATATCCAGAGAGGGGTGCTCTCCTCCCTCCTCAAGGAAAAATGTTATTTTTTATAACATCATATAAAAAAATTGTACCTCAGAGAAAGCATCGATTTGTTTCCGGACAAACTTAATTTATCTAGAAATATTAATTTTTGACGATACCAGTTTCATATTCCATGACAAAAGTTAGGAATATGAGGGAGAAACAAACGTCTACTTGGAAAATAACAAAAAGGTCCGTATTCCTCAGACCTATGTCCCCCTTCCTCACTAAAACCCTGGATCCGCCCCCATCACAAATAACAGACTTGAAATTTGCTATTCAATAACACTATACGTATAATCACAAGGTTTAATTAAGTATAGTAGCTTGAAACTAAAATAAAGCTAGAGCATGCGTATACCAGTCTTATACTGAGGAAAGTTATTTCGAAACATCCACATAACAAAAAAAACCTAGCCCCGTTTTCATCATAATAAAATAAAATGCTGTAATACTTAATTAGTACTAGTAGACCTACTCACACGTTTTTCTCCGCAAAACAAAATGCTCTTTTCTGGAAGAGAGACTACGTATCAAAAACATTAAACTCTGAAGTATCTTAGCGATGCACAAACCTTCTTCATTGTTTTAATTTCTGTGAACGGTTAATACTATTCACTACACTGCATAACAACAATTGTACACAACCTAAAATGTGTTGCTGAACGCTTTTCCTGACGCTAAAATGTTACGCATCTGCTTTTTCAAGTAGAGTGCGCCCGCCATGAGGGTCACTGATCGTTAATAACACAGGAAATGATTTTCGCTTCCCTTCCGGTTTTCTTTTGTTGACATTGCGTCAATACATTCTTCTCACTTCGCTATTCGCGAACCAATGAAACTATCACACCTCTTCGCAACACTTGTTTCAATTACCTTGGCTATCGCAAATTCAGATAAACAAAATTACACAATGACGTCATGCATTATTCACCGCACAAACGCCCCACCTCTACATACAATACAATACAATGTTATTTTCCTCATAACGGAATATTATACCTTATAAGTATACAGGATAAATATATATTTTACAAAAAACTATTTACATGATCTAGGATGCATCTAACGGAATTTGATATTAGTTACATTTTAAATTATTTTCTAGTTATGCTGAATCCACTATTTCGCTCAATTCTGTTGCAAAATTTACACCACAGAAATAATGAAAATTGAAATTCACTGCAACATTAACTAAATGCTAAGATTTGCGCTTAAAAATATAGCTGAAAGATGAAATAAAGTTAATAAAATTTAAATATGACAACGCCCGCTACAGAAACTTTCGCCCTCCACCAATCATAGAAGAAAAACATGCGTGTATACAGTACATACTCAAAAATCGAATCGACGAGGAACCAATATAAGTAAGTCTCTCACTGACTGGGGGAAAGGTTGATATTTGTAATAAACCTTACTTTTCCACAAAGATATAGCGCACAACCAACTTATCGAGATCCTTACAACGAAAGCACACAGCGCGGAGTAGACAAACACATGCTCGGATCCGTTCTTCACGTTTGGATCTAGGTTCTCCGGAACGTCAAAGTAACACTCAACGCTTTGTAATGTGTATATTTTCTCCCCCTCGGGTGTTTTTTTTTTTTTTTTTTTTTTTAAGATGGGTACCCCTTCTTCACTTCCGCGTCTGTATCAACAGGAACGTCTCTCATTTCTATTTTGGAACATAGGGTTGACAAACTGAACATAATTAACTTTTTTGTTCTTGTGGCAGTGTTTTTTTAGTAACGAGACGAAAAAAAAATGGCTATTTTTTCTTTAAAAGTAAATAAACGAAAAAAATTGCTATTTTTTCTTTCAAAGTAAATAAACAGCCTTTAAAATTCCTTAATAAATAAACATTCCTCACGAAAACTTAATTGTGCTTTCTTTCATTGAGGTAGCCACGGGTACATCCCCATTACACGAAAAGCACCCCTCAAAAGTTCCATAAACTTTGTAACATGAGTCTTCCTGCCCCTCCGGAGAAGTTTTCTGAAAGAAACCCTGTTTACTAAAATTCTTATACGGTAATCTTTTTAAAAAGTGGATGCGATCATGAGGTTTGCTATTTGGCTTAGGAGTAGCCACGGCAAACACAAAAAAGGCAAGATTAAGTAAGCAGAGCAAAGAGAAACAACGCGGTGCCATACTATTACTAAACCCGATACATTTGTGTATGCTTCACTTTGGTGCTCCGAAGGTGTGGGCACCATTGCACCACCATTTAAGGTTAATGTAAAGCAAAGATCTCCAAGAAAAGGTGGCAGCACTATCTCCGTACATGTCGAATATATTTTGCTCTTACCGCCCATACAATTCATTTTATATATTATCTAATGTATTTTTCTTGTTGCAGGAAATTTCAATGCTGCTCCTATAAATTCAAGCCGAGGAGTTCAAACTTTCAGACAAGAAAGTTCATAACCAATTCAAGAGTTTTATCCGTGCCGATTTTTAAAATTTTCTTTCTTGTTCATTGCTGAATGAGTTCCACTGTTATAGGTTTGGTTATCCATAACAATGAAGCGCTTTCAACAATAAACAAGAAAGAAAATACAAAATCGGCACGGACAAAAGTCTTGAATTGGTTATGAAATTTCTTCCTGTAAATTTGAACTATTTAGGCTTGAATTTGTAAGAGCAGCATTGAAATTTCGTGCAACGATAAAAATACATTAGACATATACGGAGATAGTGCTGCCATCTTTTGTTGGAGATCTTTCCTTTACTCCGCTTTATTCCTACTCCGCATGGGTTTCATAAGACTCCACTTTTCTTCGCTTTGCTCTGCTTAAGCTTGCTTCGTATTAATTTCGCATCAACTACAAGAATGTAGTGATATATGTTAGTAGGGATGCCAGGTTTCTATATCATCACGGGATAGATCATGACAGTTAACTCAAGGAAAGACTCAGAAATGTTTTATTGAATTTTAAGTGTAATTATCGTAATGAACAAACTGGTATATACATTTAAGTTTACCTACACCATTGTTTTACAAGTTTAACACTTGCCATTATGAAATTCCTGACAACTATGATCAAAATTAGTGAAACGCGTTTCTGATTTTATCAAAGTTGCTAAACATTTGAAGACGTGATCCACGAAATGATTTTTTTTTCTCACTGTGACAGAGTCGCATGCCTTACAGAGTTGCTAATGTGGTGTCAAAAAGAGGGTCCCAAATCCTGTACGTACACATCAAAATGTATAATTAAAATCCATGTGATTTGGAAAGGGGCCTCCTCTTTAGATCACAGTGTGAAAAAATAATTTCATGAACTTGGGCCCTTTGCTGCATTACGTCTTTATTTCAGTGGCGGTTTTTCGGGTGAAGTTGGTGAAGCTGTACTTCACCTATTATTTTATTTCTGCATTAATTAAATAAAGAAAACACAAGTTTCAAAAATACTGAAACAAATATCATAAAATGCCAACAAGAATAACACCAACTCGCTTTATTATAGTTTTGCCTACAAGTAATTCACAATACTGACGCTAGAAGGCGCCATTCGTCTTGCAAAGTAGGCTCCTTCGGTTTCTCAGCAAAAGGAAGGAAAAGAAGCATTTAGGATTGTCCCCAGCTATCTTCTTTTCTACTGACCTTGAGCCTTGAGCGGAAGTGAGGTCCACTATTTGTAGCAGAAGATGAGCTTCTGGATCAGGCCATTCTGACCAATGAGAAGCGTCCTGGAACTTAGCGTTGGCAGAGACCTACTCCTTTCTTCCCTACTCTGTAAGGCCTGTGAAGTTCTCTCTTGCTCTTTCCAAAAGAGATTCACTGCCCAATGCATAGTGAGATACTGGAATTGTTTTCTCCAAATCCCACCTTAGCAGCACTATGAATGGTTGCGACAGGGCTGGAAACTACATGATAATTACCATGGTCATAAGGAATTTCATCGCCTGTACGATGTATAATCCAGATTTTACTACTAGAAAATTTATAGTAAATTGGATGCTTAGCATCTTAGCTAAAGTCTATGTACGATTTTAAAACCTAGTAAGTTGATCTATCATCACGCTATTAAGATAAAAAGAAGGGAAAAATTCAAGCGCATGTTGCGGACGAACTAGATAAATTTCAACGTAAATGTAACTATCCAGTCGCTGAAGTATTCTCACTCAGAGTTGAATGCAAAGAAAATTCAGGAGGTATGTGGGGGTAGGAATTGCGCTAAAAGAAGAATTTTACTTTCAAGAACAATATGTTACCTTTTGCTATGGCTCATAACAAACTCCCTGGAGAATTTTGAAGCTCCAATGGGGATTTATCTCGCCTCACCCTCTAGGTTCATCATTAGTACCATCAGATGTAATTATTATACACGCATATGGGATTGAGCCTATGTCGAAGCCAAGTACTCACCTTTGGTATTGGGGTCGTCGGATCGATCCCTGTTCATGCTATGTGGGCTTTGTGGTGAACAAACACCGTGTGCGTGGATTTTCTCGAGGTGCTTCCGTTTCCTCCCACTTTCTTCATTCCACCCCACCATCATCCATACGCCCTGAGCCATAGTTGCCTAAAGGCCTTAAAATGAATTTTAAAAAATCGAAGCCAAGAATCGGAGTTAATCTGTTCATCAAATGTTAAAGCCACAATTTTCCACTTAAATGGACAAAGAAAAATATATCCTCGTCATAATCCGGAGCATATACAAATTTGATAAGTGACATAAATATTTATATCAATAAAACTTTATGTATATTAATTGGTTGCATCTTCACTATTAGGTTTTAAAGACTGCTTAAAAATCTTTGTCGATGATAAAATGATCGTATAAGTTTATATTGCAGATACATGCATTGATTATTTATACGAAGAAAATTTTAATATTAATATTTATTCCATGCATAAAATGAAAATAGCGAAATAAGTTTACTAGCTAGAGAGACTCGCTCAAGCAAATACTGACAAAACCCTCCAGGATTTTCCCTGGTGCGTGAGAATTTCATCCCCGGTAGTTGATTCCGAATATCATCCAAACCAGGAATAAATCTTTATATTTCTACCCAAACAGATAGTAGGTTGAAAGTTACAAGCAAATACTAGTTTTATAATCCCCCTTCGTAATTTATAACAAATCGAACACTGCCTAAACCTTTACCATGAGCATAATACAGATTAAAATGTTTACATTCGCAGTTAATGTGGTCTAATGACACAGATATCAGTAATTGTTTAGGAGAGATATTTAAGCAGATTATGAGGTAACAGAATTAGCAGTAACAGCTTGCAGGTACAGAATTAGCAGTAAGGTATGAAATGGAACCTGTTGGTTTAACGTGAATAGAAAAATTGATTGTTTTTGTAGATTTGTACCTAATATACGAGAGCCTGTTAGTTCATTAACCTGACGCCGGATGCGGTGGTCGACTGACTTAATGCAGAAGAGTTCAATTCACAGAGTGTCGAGAACGTGTCCCGGGTGGTGTTTGTTGAAACTTAAATTTAACTACTCGTATTTCTTTGAGACTAGCGAAGTAATTAATACTAAAATGACATAAAATGGGAAGTTTACGAAACGTCCTTCTATCTGATTGAGTTTCTGTCTACTATTTCCTTCATTCTCTTCATTGGACCAACGCTTGATGGACAAATCATTTGTATGAATTTTGTCGTAGGCATTCTCGGAATACTGCGTTTAAGAAAATATGCCAATTCACTCAATCTTAAGGGTGGTGTGGAAAAGGCTAAAAAAATTAAAGGTTCTGATGTGGAAATGAAGGGAAATTACGATACCAAAATGTAGTCTAGTTTTGGTCGCTTTTCGCCTCATGTGCAGCTCTGAATAAGTGCTATATTACTCTAAAAGAGAACCATACTTTTGTAGTAAGAAAAAATCAATAATTGCATGAAATACGTCATGAGAACATGAAGCAAGGTTTTAAAAATAATGCTCAAGTTGATTTGTGGAGTTATATATAAATTTGAATATTCAAGGCCTTTGGAAAACGTACTATGACTGGCCGAATGGATAATAATGCGAGAATCGGTGGAATGAAGAAAATTGAAGAAGAAAAACGGAAGAGCCCCGACTTCGAGAAAATCCACGCACAAGGCCTTTGTCCACTACAAAGCTCGCGTGGCACGAACCGGGGACCCCACGCACCAAAAGTCCCATGGAGTTTCACTGTTTGAAAAATTACTTAATTAAAACAAGAAAAGTATTATTTCTATTTCAATCATAAATGTACTAAGCACAGCCATGTGAAAGTGTGGTCATTTTGAAGAGAAGTAGCAAACTGACTGAAACGATGTATTGTTTTGGAAGGTAGAAAATCAGTATTAAGGAGAACAATATGAATTAATGATTACATGGTATATTGGGGAGGGGCAATCCAGCAGGATGCTCAACATTGAGTAATATAAGTAAATGACATTAAGAATAAATCGGTAAAGTCTGGATATTCAGGATAACTGTTACCAGTAGCTAATATGAAAGCGTGTTTACATATAAATGGTTTGGTAGAACTTCACCTACTGTTTCAACCACGAGCCGCCACTGCTTTATTTATTCCTATCTCTCTCCATTTATTTTCAAGAATTAAAAAACCTCTCGAAACAAATGCGCTTGAACCAGGAATGCTCAGCACATAAGATAACATCAGTATATTTGGAGCATCCAAATTAAAAGCTGAGCAAATCTCAGTGAGTTTCAAAGCATTAATAACTTCTTAAAAACAAGAAAATTCAGTATTACATCTTTCAGATGTAAAAGCCCAGGGCCGGATTTATACGTCTAGGCGCCCTAGGCCGATGGCTTCCAACACCCCCTCCCCTCCACCATCACAACTTCCGTCCTTTTGCCCTTCCAACCTCACATAAAGACAAATGACTCTCCTCCGTCTTCTAGCCATTAATAATAATAACGAGATAATAATTATTTAACTCTAGTAATGTGGTTATTTACAAAATGCGTTTAAATAATAATATAACAATAAAATAATTTCATTAAATACAATGAGCCATTTTAATTAAATTACTGTAGGATACTTGTTGAAAATGTGTTAATTACACTGAACAAGAAAGTAGTACAAACTATTTTGCAATTTACTATTTACAATCTTGTTATTACATTTCGTTCACGGCTTTTATGCAGCTTTAAGAAGAATCCTAGCTTCAGCCATTTTTGGATTTTACTTTTTCTAACATCACAAATGGCACATTGCTGTTTCGTGATAGATTTACAATTTTAACAGTTACAAGCTCTAAAATTTCCTAAATACCTTTATAAAGTTTTTAAGAAAAAAAAATCCAAAAATTACCAATTCCAATCACAATACAAAACACTAAAATTTCCTAAATACATTAAAAATATTCTAGAGGAAAAAAATTAAAAAGCAACAATTACAATACAAAACTTTAAAGTTTTCTAGATATATTTATAAATTTAAAAAAAACAACTAAAAAATAACAATTACAATAAAAAATACTAAAATTTTCTAAATAAATTTATAAAGTTTAAAAAAAATCTAAAAATTACAATTACAGTACAAAACAAAGGACACAAAATATTTATATCATATAAGGACATACTTTAAAGTAAATTAAAGAATGGTAAAGTCATCCTATTTTCTCCTCGCTATTTAGCATTTATTGATTCACTCATCGTCTTTGCCACTTCTCTTTATGTAGGAAAAAAGAAACGTAGATTTACAGAATTGAACCATACTACGTACCGATATCTGTTAGTATATCGGCCAACCCACCAATACGTCACCCCTAACAACTAGCGAGTTCAAAGTTTTAAAAAAAATCACTAGGAATGGACAAAAGCGACACTACAAACTCATTAGCTACGATGAATACGTGGGCAGCTCTTTGAATTTTAAATACCATCTCCTGAAGATATAAGTTAGGGAGAAAATGTTCCGTCTGTCATAAAAGACACGTTAAGATATTTAAAAAAATTGTAAGGTCTTTAAATCAATCTTTAGTCCAGGATAGGGTATGGGAGGGTAGCGGCCGGTAGCATTCTGACGTTTGTCTGGTGAAACCGAAGGAAACTAAAGGGAAATGCCAGTCAGGACGATTGGCAGCAGGATTCGAACGAGCGGTCCATTGCGGACTCGAAAACCGAAAAAGCACTTTAGTTTTCCTCATATTAAAAAATTAGCGTAAACTGCGCCTTCATGCATACTTAACACAAAGTATATCTTGCCCATTAACACATGTATCATTGACAGCGATGCTCTAATGTGACAGACTAAAAAAATAAGTGGTGGGGGTTCCATTGCACCTATAGCTGGGGTTCTATACTTTTCGCAGGTTAAAATTAAATATTTCGCACTTTAACTTCATAAATTTTGCATTGCAAGTACCATATTTGGTATGTTATCGCGTACTGTGAAAGCTCTGACGGATAAGTCCTACAGACTAGATGCACATATTCAAATCCCATTGCTCTCCATCGGATGAAAATGACATCCTAAGAATGGGCCCTACAGTTTAATGTGGGCTCCAAACCACTTCTGTCCCCAGGCGGGACCCTTTGATTACACAGCAGCGAGCGTACCACTCATGCATGAGGGTAACCTCAAACGATTTGTCATGGCCCATCATCACGGTAGAAAAGTAAATGATACTGTTTTCAGTAGAAACTAGAACTACAGGCGTTTCAGATTTGAAACCGTTCAATCGCTAATCCGGATGACAATGTTCTCAAGTATGGATAGGACAAAAATACTGTAATGGAAGGTTATAACGCCAAGTTACTCAGTATGAAAGATCTGACCATTGTTGGCGGAAGAAAGTTTGGGTGTGATACGCCTAATTTGACACTGGTACAGCCAAACACCATAAAGAAAGGTTGAAGGTAAAAAAGGTAAAAGTGTCACCCTGTACGATGAGTGTGTATAATTTTGCTAAACGAACCCACATTTGTAAAGTCACCAGATTAAAAATGGTCTCACAAATCAAATGTGCTCAACTCAAATGTGAAATAAGTTTCTATCTTCATTGACTGAGACGGTAGCCTGTGTTACAGACGGAGAAAGCGACATTTAAAAACGGACCCAACATTTTTGGGTCCACTAAAAATGGTATTAATATATATATATATATATATATATATATATATATTAGGGAATAAAAATGAAGGTACGGTTGCTTGCTGACTTCTTTATTGTATTTATTTATTATTATTATTATTATTATTATTATTGTGCATCCGAATACTCGCAGAACCTTCCGATTGGGCTTTATAATTTCACTTTGGAAATATGTATGTTAAAAGATGTAATAATTTTATGGACATGCACGTGAGTTAAAAAAAAAAAAAAAAAAAATCACACAACTTTTTCAAACCACCATACGTTTTATTCTAACAAGGAAGGATAATTGATGCCTACACATGAGAGCAGTGGTGTCGCATGGAATGGACAAAGTAGGCGATGGCGTAGGGATTAACGCTGACCAAGAGGTGCTAACAAAGCATAGATATCGATAGTTGAGCGCCAAAGGGGCGTAACTGCAAAACTTGAGTTTTTGAGTTAATGCTATAAGGACATGTCTAATAGATCGTATTTTGTTGTGCCAAAGCGGAATAACTGCGCTCTAAAGCGTTTGTAAGATATTTGAATTTACATTAAGGAATAACTCATTTATTAGCATTGCGTTGTGCGTGTTTAAAACTCTCTTTTCTCTGACTGCAGTTACGCCAGTTTGGCGCTCAACCATCGATATGTAATAAATTATTATTATTTGTTCCCGGTGGATTAAAAAGAAAACACAGCAGTAACAGAGATATCTGACACCAAAGCAGCCTCGTCAGAATGTGAAAATGTTTTATAAACTGCTGAAAACTGTGATGTTGATTTCTAAGCATCGCAAATACTTGTTATGACAATCCCTTTTCATGAAGACCACAGGGAAAGAACGTGCTTTGTCCATTTTTGGCCAAATTGAGATGTCATCTATTTGATCATTGAAGGGCCCTTTGAACAAACTATCATGCAAGAGGAGAATATCCGTCTGTTATAAGCAAATCTTTCTCTGATGTGCAGGTATATGTAATGCTTATTATGGACTTCTAAAACGCTCTCCTGTGAAATGAAGGAAATGGACAAAGCATTCTTTTCCTGCGATCTTCATACTTAATATGAAAGAAATACGTATATTTTGGAACAAAACCTGTTTCATATGCACTCAAATGTTATTTAAAATCATTTTTTAGTATGACAACCACTGAAGGGACCTTAATTTCTAGGCTGAAATTATTGGAGACCTATTTCCGAAAAAGGATGTCGGGTCCAGAAATTTGTTCACGGCGAACGACGCTGTTCCAATTTTGGATTATTCACAAGCCGTGATTGAATTCCACTCTAAGAAAAGCAAAGAAAGACATCTGAGACAGGCTCATCTTACAGCATGGGCAGTGGGCATTAGGATGCTAATATTCTAAGAGGTCCGTACTAATCTTTGTACGCTAACAATTTATACATACTCCTGTAGTAAGCTGAATCTGTTTATAGATTATAGACGGCAGCTTACTTAGAATTTTCCGTGCACTATTTTATTTTTATTCCGTAATACACTGGTTTGTTTCAGTAAAAGATAATTCACTAAATCCCTGAAGGACTCTCCGGAAGTTGATCACATTAAAATTTTAAAGAAAAACTCAGAATGGTTAGCATTAACTGGAAAGTATTCATATCGTTAATTTGAATTAAAGTGTACTTTGAACAAAAGCAACGGTCTAAGCCATTGATGCCTACCTGAAGATCATAAATAAATTGAAAAAAGTAACCCACACATAGACAAAGTGAACGTGTCCACAAAAGGCTACTTCCACCCCGTGCTCAAAAGGCATGCATCTATAAAGTAAAAATTCTGACGCGTTGCTGCAACCAAGATAAGCGACAATTTTAATTGCCATTTATTGTGGGATACTGAAAAACACACACAAATGGCTGAATATTATAACATGCGTATTCTTAAAAATAAATTTCCACTTTATACAGCCGATAAACAATTACTCACACATGCTTTTCATCAATAAAAACGAACCCATACTACTATAACGTATTTACGTGTAAACTTTAAAAACAAGTTTACTAGGACAGTGGTTTCATTTTAATTTAATAACGAATTATAAAAGAGAACTTTCCAGCAACACTTAAGCGAAATTTACAAACAATAGGTCTTTCGTATTATAATCGTGGAGACAAGAATGCAAAATTTCAAAATACCTTTTCTCCTCCCTGTTGCGCTGAGCACAAGGAAACAGAATACTCGGCCGACTTGGATGTAAATAAGCAGACAGGAGCAATAAGTAGACAGCTGTTGGTATGAGGAAGTTCTTCAATACAAAGGAGACAGAAAAGCTCTACGACACTTTATGATAATGCTTGAGAGAACCGTTATATTTGCAAACGGTAGTTCTTTCAGAAACAACGCCTGAGAATTCCCTTTACAAGCACTATTTACAAGATGCTTACAAGTGAATCGTGAGGAACGGGTAGTAAGAAGTCATGATAAAACAATCCGTTCACAGTTTCTTTTCTTAAACAACAGCGAGAGCCTCAAGTTTATTCCACACTTAAAAGAACGCTTCTAAATTTGCAGTAAGAACTATTTTCCAGTGCTTTTACACACCGATAATTATATAAAATTACCGTGTCCAAAATGATCCTTGTCCGAAAGCCACTTATTATTATTATTATTATTTAAAAAAAAACTTTTAGCACATCTTCGCTCAGAGAAATTTTGCATCAATACCACAGAAACAGTTGGAGTCTTAGATTATTATTACTATTCTGTCAAATAAAATTATAAGAAAAGAAATACATATTTTTACTGTGAGTTTTGTTCTCTCTTTGCCTTTCTGAGCCACCATGGCCCCGATCTTTTTTTTTTTAACAGTAAATAAAATCGGGCCACCACGGTGGCTCAGTTGGTAGAGCGCTCACCTCTGGTGCTAGGGGTCGTCGGATCGATCCCTGTTCATGCCATGTTGGCTTTGTGGTGGACAAACACCGTATGCGTGGGTTTTCTCGGGGTGCTCCCATTTCCCCCCCATTTTCTTCATTCCACCAATTCATCCCATCATCATCCATAGGGCCTGAGCCATAGTTGCCTAAAGGCTTAAAATAAATTCAAAATCAGTAAATAAAATCTTACCAGTTTCTTAGGACATGATTCATTGGAACATACAGTTTTTGATAAAATGGGCACCACACACTCCATTAAATGAATCCTTCCTTCCGTGGACTTGAACCCGTGACTAGGCTGTGCGATATTCGAATTTCAATATCGAACATTTCATATCGAAAAATCGATTATCGTTCGTATCGTTAAAATCGAATGTTGATTTAATAAAATATCGGGTTATATCATTATTCGTTACAGCAATTTCCTCGATATCGATATTTCAAAATATCGACTGATATATCGAAAAATCGCACAGCCTTACTGAGCTTGCACAGAAAGCGAGCGGGCTAACCTGTAGAACAATCGGGAGTCTTAGATGATGAGATATTGGTACCCAATTAATTCCCTTCTCTCTGGTACTACTGAATTAGTCTCAATCTTGAATCTTTGTGTAAAAGGTCCTTTCTTGAAATGTACTACTCATATATGAAGTTTTGAATTAGAAACAACAAGTCAGAACGATGACTCCCATTACCGACTTTCCTGGCTCCCGAAATGTCCTCATGATGATGAGTCAAGATCAAATATCTATAAGGGACCGATCCTAAATCGGCTGGCATCGAAATAGAGATCGTTAACCTTTCAACTAAAGTAAACAGTTCAGCAACAATACGAAAAGTTAATATGTTGAACAACGGTAGAAAACTATTTATATTTTTCGCTTAGTTACAACTACCTGTGAGTCAGGAAGACGATGTAAACTTGAAACGTTTCAGGTAATAATGACTAAAGTGTAAAATATTAAAGATATAAAATATCCAAAGGAAAAATGTACAAAGTTTAAAATAGCCAAAGCAAAATCATTCAAACGCCATCTGCAGTGGCCTCTATAACGTTTCAATTGCGCTTTCGGTCTATTTAGAAGCACTAGGTTCTATTTGACCAAATTTGATGAAATTTGGTACTTATTACAATTCAATGAAAAGGCTATTTATTATATAAAAGGTAAAAAGGAAAAGGTATACCCTGTGCAAAGCACACACGCCGTGATGGCACATGGAGGATGTGATGTGGATGTAGCGCTCCACATATTCTCGATCAACGGCACGAACTGTGGGGTGATCAGTCTCACGATCGGTTGCCTTACCTCCTAAAGTGCCCAGGAATACCAAGGACACTGTGGTACTCAATTTGATAGGAGACTGAGTATACCTTAGAGCGCCAGGCATGGGAACACTGAAAGAAAATTCTCCAGTGTCCTGGCCGGAATTTGAACCCGGGCCACCCGATTCGTAGTCAGATGTGCTACCGCCTGTAACAGTTTTTGTTGAATATATGTAATCAATATGAAAACCCTTTTGGGGTAAAGGAAAGAGTGACGCAAGAATTCTACTCACAAAAGAAGTGATATCCATTTTGCGAGTGATTTTCTTTGTGTTACTATGGCGGAAAAGTTTCTTTCGTAATAAAATTAAGAGATTTAGTATCCTCCCTTGCGCCGTAGTGACAAAGAAAATCACTCGCAAAATGGATCACTTCTTTTGTAAGTAGAATTCTTGCGTCACTCTTTCCTTTACCTCGAAAGGGCTTAGTCTTCATACAAAAAGTCGATTTTGGACCATGGTAGGTTCCGTATTTCGAAAACGGTAACTCCTATCAAAAAATAAACTTCGATTTACCCCAACTTGTTGGGACCCGCAATTGACCCCTCAACCCCCCAGTATCAACCATCTGGGGCTAAAACAAAAAGTGACAGAATGACAGACGCACTTTTTTTATTTGTAAACATGTTATGATTCGGGGTAAAAAACGTAACTTTTGAACCCCTTCACCGATTTTGACGAGGGATACACCGTTTGAAAGGTAATGAAGCGTAGATTAAGATTCCGCAAGTTTCGGCCGCCTATATAGTCTGGGGCTAGTGCTATCATCAGAAATGTGAAATTTTGAATTTTCTTTCGCACCGCCCTATGGGGTCCCAGGGGGGGGGGGGTCCTACCGACCCAATTTTTTTCTGTCTTAGTATGGCAAAGAGCTTTCAAATGAAAGTTCAAGCATCAAAATCGGGGTTACAGTTCGCTAGATCCGGAACTAGCAGCATACATTGGAGTGCCGCTAACAGACTCATTTGTCAGCGTCACTCGAAGAACTGCGGTTCTTCATGATAGATAGCTGTCAACGAATTTCAGTAAGTAATAAATTTGATGAGTAATCCAAGGATACTCTACAATAAGAATTTATTACAATAAGAATTGGTTAAAATCGGTAAAAACGTCATCTTCAAATAATATAAATGAAGCTATTCTCTCTTATAAGGTAAAAATACATTGGTATTATTTTTTTATACTACTAGTACTTATTATACGTCTGCTCTGAAATGGCCTGTTTTGGGCACAAGAAGCTTAAGAGATGTACACAAATGTCCATAGTTTATTATGTTTTGCAGAAAGGGAATTTTGAACATTTAGTGTTCTTGTTTTGTCACGATTACTTTGTATACACTTGTAGTGAACATTTTGTTCACACAAAGTCAGGCTTACTCACTTCTGTATCAAACTTCATCGGTATATAGCCTGAAAATGTGGTATTTAGTCTGATACAGAACAAATAAAAACAACGCATTTTATGTCACCGCATGTACTGATTATTTTGGAAACCAGCTTTCACACGGGACAAATAGCATACGTTTTACTGGTAAAATCGCATCTTTCTGTACTCCTAAAGATAATATGATTCTTTCAAAGAAGAAAAATAAAATTAACATGTTTGAAATACATGAAGCAAATGTCAAAAACGTTTTAAACAAAATGTTTAAAACATTTTTTAACATTTCAACCCTGATGAAAACAACAAAAGTTTGAATTAAAAAATATCTAAATGTAATTTAATCACAGTATAATAACTAAATAAAAATAAATATATAACACTTATATCAATAAACATATAGCGTCGGTGTTAAGATAGAAAAGGTCGTAGCCTTCAAAAAATTGCAAATGCAAAGTTCTATTCAACTCCAGGTACATAGAAAATGTTGGAATCAGCATGTTATTACAACAAGGAAACTACTTCAATATATTATGTGTATACCTCACGTAATTTATTATTAAAGAGGTAAAATGTCATAAGCCACACCTTTGTAGAATACATCATTTTACTCATTTACAAACAGAAAGATCTCTTTGTGTTAAACCTCAGAAATGTGGGATAAATTGATTTACCTGAACAATTAATAATTTGTACCCACACAGTTGATGGTTACTTACAGCACATATTCGCTGTCTAAAAACGTAAAAAAAAAGAGGTAACGTGGAAGGTCTTGTACTGGCGTGGGAGTGATGGTACATAGCGCCACTTATTGCATTAATTCTGTCCATTCAGTGTATAGTTACAGTAAGAATAAAACTATACACACAAACATGTTAATATCTGTGAGAAATAGATACCTGAAATACTTTGAAATTACTTCCTTCAATAAGGGAAGAGTTCTATTGGTAGATGCGCGCTTTCTGCTCATTTGTTTTTAAAAAAAATACTATCAACATTTATTAGGAATATTTATTTATTTATTTTGTATTTTTACCTTCAAAATTACATATTCTTAATTGATATCGCAAACCACATATGATATGTAGTACATCTACGTATTTGAAAGCAGTTCGTATTACCTTATTTCACGTTCTCTAAATAAGTTACGTTAAAAAGAAAAATAATCTATAGTGCAACCGTACATTACTTCTGTTGCCAGATCTTCATCCGTATTCTTTATGGATGTTAGTACACAAAATTTGAACAACAAACTTTAGCCTAAGTTGCGTAAAACACAAATTTAAATATCACAATAAAGTGACGCTTCTTGTTCCACATTGTTATTGTTCAGATTACATTGGTTTCAACTTTTAAGAATAACATACTAAAGTTTATAAAACTCTTCTTCCAAATTTACAATCGACAAACTTTGTTTAAATGGCAACATCTTACTCAGCAGGGCGGTATTGAGGTCGCGACAGTATTGACTCTTAAGCAAACCAACAACGAAAACTTATTAGCGACTTCTTCTAACATGTGAAACTCATCATCAAGGCAAACAGAACATGGTACAGCTTCGCTTTTGACGTCACAACACGCACTCTCTCACTCAAACACAAAGTGTTGGTGTTCCAACCAAGGGTGCTAATTCCTGCAGCTATTCTACGCCTTCAAGTTACGATAAAGTATTTTATTTTCTTTCAGGGTAAAACTTTCACAGAATTCTCAACAAAATTACGTGCAAACATCTCACCTCCCACTAAATACACAAACTCCATTTCAGAAAGCTCTCTGACGTGGATTTAGATAAGCATATCCTGCACGTAAAAATATTACCATGATTTTTCTAATATCTATCATTATCTTACGCAAATGTACAATATCTCAAACAACAACAAAATAACTTAATATAACCTACAACATATGAAACCGATATTTAAATTTGATAGACTACCGTTCTTCGGTGGGTAATTGGTATAACTCATCGCCTTATCAAAAGGTCCCGGGTTCGAACCCCAGCGAGGACAAAAGCGGTTCGATAAATCCCCTGTAGGAACATCCCTGGCCATTAACATCACATTCATCCAATGGATAGAATGGGAATGACCCAGGGACCTTCGAGTCTCGAACCTGCCTCTGGCTCACCACATTCACCATCTCATTTAACAAAATGATTAACCATGTCCCGTTGCATTCTGTAAGCAATAGAGTTACTACCAAAGTTACTATCTAATAAGCATACGAAAATTCACGTTATTCACAAAACGGTCTTAAATCATCGACAAGGTACATAAAATTGTTCGAAATTTGAAACACACAAAACTTTTTCACACCCCATCACAAACATTCTAGTTTACTCATCGCATTGTGTCTTCAATTATTCCCTACTGGCTTACTTGTAAAATACCTCTCTGGCGGTAAGGGTGATTTATTTCACAGATTTATGGGCAGTTTGTGACATTAAAGAAGTCGAGAGATATCCACGCTAAGACTCAAAAGAATACACAAAGGATGTGAAGTTCGTTGACTGAAAACAAAATATCTTGCAACCAGCAATCACTCAAAGCAAATCAAACTACTCACGAAATTCAGATTAATGGCCAGCAACGACGTTTAGGAATGATTTTTCATGTTAAAAAAAACACACCTAAATATAGATAATATGTGACGTGACTTACAGAGAACGAGTCTGGCTAAAATATCTTAAGAAATAAACTGATATAATCGTCTAAGAAACAGTCTGTTGTTCACATATTTTCGCTGAACATTTTCTGCATCAACAGCAGAGAAAAGTGCAAACATTTATAACATTTTTTGAACATGAATCACAGGTAATTCACTACATAGAGATAAATTTGAACGGTTTAAATCATTCCGAATATAATGCAGGTTTTATTTAGAGTTTACGTTTGTATTTATAAAACAGTTTACTATTGTTTACATCCAGTACATACCACATAAACTTGCTGAATGAGCAGTTCCCCATTGTCTGGTCCTGTTACTACCTCTGTTTGAAGACTGAACAAATTTACCATTACATTAAAACACAATGAGTGATGCTAGAGAACATGTGACTTAGTAATAGAGCGCTCACCTCTTGAGTGGGGTCCTCGGTTCGATCCCTACTCGTTGCTTTGTGGTGGACAAATACCGTGCATGTGGGTTTTCTCGGGGTTCTCCCGTTTCCTCTCACTATTTTCATTCCACCAATTCACCCATCATCATCCATACGGTCTGAGCCAGACACGATTACATTTCTCGGTTGTTCTGCTCAATTTCATCAATAACATCAAACAAGTGGTGAAAAACTTTGTATCTAATTTCAATATTAAACAAGAATATCACAATTTCTATTAATTAATCGGAGTATCAAACAATATCTCAGACATTGCAGGTTGACTATTGAAACAAAGTGAGTGTGAACTGGCTACAAATGGGGCTGGGACCAATTTGAAGAAGGGGGTTCAATCCCCATCTCCTGTAGCGCTCATCCTATATCTATCCGTTGTTTCATGACATCAAAAGTACTGTTAACTGTGGGAAAATACGTGGACAAGAAATGCCTCTTAAATATTCAAAACGGCGCGTGTTCCTAAGCCGTGTGAAAGTGACGTGAAATTCGGTGTACCGTATATATTGTCAACGCCTTTTCTATAGAGTGAAAGCTAAAAGGAACTCTGGAAAATGTAAACAACAACATTAATATGTCAACAACGATAATTCTTTTACATTTTTAACGAACTCTTGTACAACTCGCTCAAATAAGGCAACTTTTGACTATTTTTTGTGTACTTTTTTAATCTTCGATCATTAATTGAACATTTTTTCACACATGTAGCCAATAAGCGTTTATGGTAGCCTAAGATAGAATTAATAACGTCGGCGGAATAGGGGAGAGAACCCATTTGCCTGTGACAGCCTTGAGTCTACTGTTTGAACTTGGAAGAGTACAGCGAATTTTTAATCTGAATTTTATTTATGGCCTTTAGGCATCTAAGGCTCAGGCCGCGAGAGAGAAGGGGAAAGTGTCGACAAGGGCCTACCATCTCGGCATTTGCCTGCTGT
This sequence comes from Lepisma saccharinum, assembly GCA_022664845.1. Classification (NCBI taxonomy): domain Eukaryota; kingdom Metazoa; phylum Arthropoda; class Insecta; order Zygentoma; family Lepismatidae; genus Lepisma; species Lepisma saccharinum. The sequence goes on along the minus strand of JAGDQP010017657.1, from coordinate 3,492 downwards.
GACTGAGGAAAAACCTCAGTCAGGATGAATGAGAGCCGGAGTTTATCAGGATATACGCGTATAATGAACAAAATGTACACATAAAGTGTTTACAAAGTAATTCACAAAAGTCCAAAACAACAATCATCCCACACTTCTTGTACACATTACTTATATTTCTTGAGCGAGGAGCTGAAAGAAGCAGAAAAAAAAAGTGTACAAAATATTAAATAAGCGTTTAACTTCTTATGATATATTTAAGTGTGTTGTTATACAGACACCTGGCTCACATGTCATGCAATGTAGAAAAAGGGCGTGTTTATTACATGATTACGCAGATCGCTGGAGGCATACAAGAAAAAATCACTCTCGACTAGAACATACCACAATCAGAAATATAGTGTGTTCAAAAACGGATGTGGCATATTTTGGGAGCAGAGATACAGGGTAACAAAAGAATGAGACAACTCCAGAGCGAACATCTGCAGACCGAACATCGACTCTACGACCGGAAACTCTTTAAATGCCGCGCACTGTAGAACTGATGTTCAACGCTAGGTACACAAGAGATAGAAAGGGGAGAAGCACGAGTTTTACTGAGACTGAAGAGAACTTCATATCAGGATTACTATTAGACAACTCCATTTCCGACATGTTGGTTATCATGTAATATAATCTACACTCCACTGCATAAAGGTGAGTAACAAGCTGAAGCTTATATTGTACCCTTGTTTATATTTTGCTAATATTGTATCATAACATCGTTGAAATTAAGGGCTTGATGTGAGCTAAGAGGCAAACTGCAGCATATTTCCACCGTAATTCCCATCGGTTTGATCACTGATAAATTTGTATGTTATTTGATAAAAACGAGCAATCGAAATATATATATATATATAT
>JAGDQP010017656.1:0-38057 GCA_022664845.1 Lepisma saccharinum | reverse complement strand
AACCTTGCTTAATCGACTTATGTTGGTCGCTTTCATGAAAATTTTCAGTAAAAATAATTTTTCTTCCCAAGTGTTTTTAAATCGCATTTCTTGTGGAACGTCATTTTACCTGCTTTAGTTCGAAAATTTAACGTTTGATCCAACTTAAACCTTGCTTAATCGACTTAGTTTGGTCAGTTTCATGAAGATTTTAAGTAAAAATATTTTATCTTTCTAAGCGTATTTAACGCGCATTTCTTGTGGAACGTCATTTTACCTGCTTTAGTTCGAAAATTTAACAGTAATATATGACCCAAATAGAACAGTAATATATGACCCAAATCAAAATAATATTATATTATAAAATCACTAAATAAATTATAACAAAATCATAACTGATATCCATTTCTAAGCCCATAATGATAGATTAACTTATTACACGATTATAGAAAAATACCCAATCAACTGCAAATCCCCCCGATCTTAATTAACCAAAAAAATAAGTAATTAAAAACATTATACCCATGGTTACTACATTAAACGTTAATTGCTATTCAACCAGATATCACAAAAATCGATTAACCTTTCACTACCAAAATAATATTAAAAAGCAGTTCGCAATCAACACTTCTCATATTTATCTTAACTCTTAATTTGCTTCGGGACAAAACAATACTACTTCAGTCATAAATACTCCCTGATATAAAAGGTAGAGTTCTATAAGCTTTCTTAAACAAAAATAACTTTCAAATATTTAAACAACCACTTCCCACACAGTACTCATTCGCTATCACTTAAAACAATTCAATTAATAAAAACTACCAAACTAATTTAATCCTTATATTATTTCACTTAACAAATAAAAACAATTCAATCAACATTAGTAATAATTTACCTAATCATCAAAGTAATCTGAATCGCACAGAAACCTCCTCCGTATAAACGAGTAGCTAAACTAACAAGCTCAACTTTGATCAAACTAAGCACATTTTCCAATACGCCTACTATGTTACGACATATCTCACCTAAAAATGAGAGCGACGGGCAATGCGTACATATTTTAGAGCTCTACTCAACAGAGTAATATAACTCAAAATTACATTCAAATCCACCTTCATCATATCTTTCAATAAAAATTCGTTATAATCAAATTATTGTAACCCATCTCCACTTATCAATCCGCTGCACCTTGACCTGATTTTACCTTTAATTAAAATAATGAAAATCACCTTCAAATTTCCTCAACGACGGCGGCATACAAACTGCCTACAATAATAAGTAAGATTATAACGTGGACTATCGATCACGGGACAAGTTCCTCTGAATAGACGAAAATACCGACAAATTCTTTGGGTTTCAAGAACATAACTATTACTACCCCAATTTTCATCACAAACTTTACAATGTTTATAACAGGGTCTCTAATCCTAGTTTATATTAACACTTTCATAGCCTCAATAAAAAGAACTTAAACATGCATAATAATTTCATCTACCAAAATAGTTATATTAATTCTCATTAAACAAAATATTAACTACAACAATCATTATCTCTTCCCTTTGTTCCCCCCGTCTAACCGCGGATGTTGGCACGAATTTTACCGGAACTTATTACAATTACCTACCTCAAACTTACATTAAATAAATAAAATCAAGCACTGCTAAATCATTGCTGCATACTTTAATCCTTAAAAACAAAGCACTATTAACTCTATCTTACTCAAAATAATACATGTACAAAAACCACAAAAAAGAAAAACAAGCCAGAATAAAACTTTACTTATAACTTATAAAGTTATATGCATTAAAAGCATAAAGACTATTTCCCGGTAACAACAAAAATTAGAATAAAATAATCGCCACAAGCCCCCGAACAACAGCTCACCTGCGCTCCCCGCACATATATATTTTAGGATACATTTTTTTCGTTGTTGTATCCTAAAATATATATTGAAAACCTCCATAAGCATATGCTGTAAATACTAGCAAGTAATTGAATCGTATGTACATTATTTATTTATCTAACCGGTAATATAGCTATTAATTAAGATATAATATACTCTGTAATTCTTATTGTCCTTTTGACAAGTTTATCCTATTTTTATTACAGAAACTCTAAATCCTTATTAATCCCTTTAATCAAATAACTTTTTATTTTTTATAAAAAAATAAAAATAAAGGATTATCGTGATAGGACAAATAATGTATAAACATATACTTTCATTACTAACTCGCTAATACTTGAAAGATTTGCACTTTCTCCTTCAACACCAAAAGTTAACATGCACCCTACATTAAAGTATAAAAGAAAGATAAGCTAATAAGGCTAATGGGCTCATACCCCGCCAATGAAGGTTTCAAGTTAACCCTCCTCTTTCTAATGCTCACCAATCCTAAAATATTAATGTTTACACTAACATCGCTTATAGGATTACTAGTCTCTGTATCATCAACCTCATGGTATGGAGCTTGAATAGGATTAGAAATTAACCTTCTATCCTTTATCCCCCTAATCTCAAAAACCAACACTCAACGAATCTGCGCTAAAATATTTCCTAGTGCAAGCCTTAGCCTCAATAATTCTAGCCGTCGTGATATTATCATTCCATAGCCATTTACTAACAAATATTGGTAACATAATTATAACAACCTCTCTAGCTCGCAGATTAGGAGCAGCTCCCCTACATTCATGACTAGTAGAAGTAGTAGAAGGCATAAACTGGATAAACTGCCTATTATTGATAACAAAACTAGCCCCTTACCCTTATAACACACATACAACAATTATCCCCAGTACTATATTCTTGTTCATCCTGTCATCAGTAACAATTGGGGCCATTGGAGAACACAATCAAACTTCACTACGAAAAATTATAGCCTTTTCCTCGATCGCTCATCTAGGCTGATTAATTACAGCAATCTTATGTGATAACACAAGATGATTTTTATACTTCATTCTATACACTACCCTTCAATCACCTCACTCTTTTCAATGTCCAAAATTTACTACCTAAATCAAGTCTTTCGTACAAAATTAACCCAATTACCAAACTTGCGATTTTTACTTACCCTTTCATTAGGCGGTCTTCCTCCATTCTTAGGCTTTCTACCAAAATGAATTATCAAATACTATTTATTGGTCCCCTCCTAATCATAATCGTAATAGCTCTAATTACTTTATATTATTATTTACGCATTGCGTACTCCGCATTCACTTTAACGAACACAATCCAAACATGAACAAAAATAACCCAATCAAAATGACAAGAAATAATCAGACTAACAACTATTTCTATTACCTTAATAGGCCTTTTAATATCTCCGTTAATTTTAAGTTCAAGCAATTAAAATAAGGCCTTAAGTTAACAGCAAAATAGTGACCTTTAAAGTCTCTTATAAAGAAAAGTTTTTAGGTCTTAATGGTCCTATTCCACATTTCCCTAGACTTGCAACCTAGAATCATAATTATTGAATATAAGACAACACCTAACAAGAGAAACAATTCCTTTTGTAGATTTACAATCTATTGCCTAAAATTTCAGCAATCCTGTACTAATTCTTACTTATACTAACCAGTTTGCAACGATGATTATTTTCCACAAACCATAAGGATATTGCCACAATATATTCGGAAAATCCAAAGGAGGTGGAGGATTCTCCGAAATTCTCTGAAGTAAAAGTGGGTCAAAGTTAAAGTGTATTCGTGCACTTTTCGTTTCTGATAAGCCCAGAACTGTTCAGCTATGATGAGTTTGGAAAGTTGTCATTTCTCGCGACGCAAGTGATGCTCAATTCCCGCATTTTGTGAAAGTTGCCACTGCGCAATGAACTGCTGCAAGATGGGGAGCGAAGATTTAACCTTATTAATCAGGATAGTGCTGTTGAATATACGGGTGCAATGCATTCCCTGATGTTCGTTTCAGCGTTCATCCCTCCTCGGAACTCTTGCAAAAATGGCTCTGGAAGTCTTTTTGGGACATCCTTTTCCCAAAAAGGACACAAATGGGACACTCGTTTTCGCTGCTTCTTCTTTTGTTCAGGCTTTACTTCAGGGCCAGTTTTCTGTTTCCTTTCTATGTATCCGATATCTTGCACTAACTTCTTCGTCGTTTTGTGACAGTGCCTGCATTTCTTCCCCAGTTGTCTGTAGCTGAAGATGACTTTGGTGTGCATGGGCATTTGCATAACTCGGTTCCCAGTTCTGTCCAATTTCTTCCTCGGGTGACCAGATCCTGGCTTACTCTTCACTCCATACGCATTTACTATCTTCATTGGATACTTGTAAACCCAACTTCAGCCACATTCTTCCTTAACAAAATGTTTTACAGTATATGTCTTACTGTCAAAAGGACGCTGTAGTAGAAGCAGCTCCAAATTTTCCTGTTCAACTATTGCACATTAATTTCATTTTATTTCTCTGTACCAACACAAACTGGGTACCTCTTCAGATCTTCGAGTGTGTATGTTTTAATGGCCATCGTTGATTGGGTGTTTTATTCATGCGGCACGTGAGATAAGTTGTAGACGTTTTTTTTTTCTCCCCACCCGTTACATCTTATGAATCCATGCATTTTTCAAACAAGATTTTTAATCCAGAAGGATGCCCCACAATGTAATGCGCATATGCAGTGTGATTTGTAACTCCTTTCCACGAGTGGATGTTTACAATACATATTCTCGAGGATTTGAACAACACTCTTCGAATCTGTACAAACAAAGAGGCGGTTGAAACCACGAACAAGACTAAAATCCAAAGCCTTTAAAAGAGCATATAGCTCAGCAGTAAAAATACTGGCTTTGGGATGAAGACAAAATTGCTGGGCTTCCCCATCTACAACAAACGCGCATCCAACACATTCATCTGATTTGGATCCATCGGTAAAAGCAGAGATAAAACGCGGGTACTGACTCTGCAACACAAGAAAACGTTGCTGGAATTCATTAATGGATATCTCCGATTTCTTGAATCTTGACAAACAAATATCAATCCGTGGGCGGGCAGGTATCCACGGCGGTCGGAGACTAAAAAGGACAGGACAGACAGTTGGGCGGTCTGCATTCAGATTCTCCAACAACTCTGATGCTCGGATGCCAAGTGGTCGGGTAGCGTGACCACGGCATTCATATAGGGCTCGTTGTACTGGGTATACCACTAAGTTATGTGCTGGGTGACCTGCTAAAGATAAGCGTGACAACCATAATTAAGCTTGGATAAAATTAGTGCGCGATAAAGGCGCAACAAGGTTGTACAAGAAGTACCCCAAGTGGGATGACTTAAAACACGTAACAAATTCAGAGCTCTGGTACAGGAAATTTTAATTTGGCGAAGGTGACTACGCCAAATTAACTTTGTATCAAATAATAAACCAAGGTATCGTACCTCCTCGACGAACTGGAGTTGTCTGTCTCCAAGAAAGAGATCTGGGTCAACAAAACAATTTCGTTTACGGCAGAAGTGTACACAGACTGTCTTCGTTGGAGGAAAACGAAAGCCAGTCTGGTGTGACCAGTCAACAAGACGGTTAAGCGTCAACTGGATCTGCCGGGCTACTTGGTTGATAATCGCAGATTTACAGACAATCGTCAAGTCGTCAACATATAAAAGATCTTGCACAGGAGGGCGAATACATGCCATAACACTATTCACTGCAATAGCGAACAGTGTTACGCTCAGCACACTCCCTTGAAGTACGCCACTCTCCTGTAAATAACGCTCTGAGAAACGATCACCAACACGGACACGCAAATAGAGATCGCTAAGAAAATTTGATATAAAATGGGCCATATGGCCCCTAATGCCCCAGTCATAAAGCTGGCGTAATATGCCATATCTCCAGATGGTATCATAGGCCTTCTCTAAATCGAACGACACAGTAAGAACATGTTCATCCGGAGGAAAGCATTCTGAACAATAGACTCTAACCTGACAAGATGGTCAACAGTAGATCGATATTGGTGAAACCCACACTGATCATTTGAAAGCAAGTTGTTATGTTGCAAGTACCACATTAGGCGTCGGTTTATCATTCCCTCAAACAGCTTGCATACGCAGCTAGTGAGAGCAGTGGGCCGGTAACTTGTGGGGTTTAGTTTATCTTTGTCAGGTTTCAGAATGGGAATTACAATAGCTTCTCGCCAACAAGCCGGGAAGCTATCAGTCCTCCAGATTTCATTATAGAGATTTAGCAAGAAGACTTTTCCTTGGGAGGGAAGGTGTCGCAGCATTTCATAATGTACATCATCCAGTCCAGGGAATGTGTTTCTAACATCCCGCAACGCAGTTTCAAGTTCCCACTCGGTGAAAGAGACATTATGAGAGTGGAACATTATGATTATGACATTATGATTCAAAATTATGAGAGTTGAAGCGTAGAGGTATTATCTCTGCCTGTCGCTTAACATTTAAGAAAATATCACTATAGTGCTGAGAGCTGGATATTGCTGCGAAGGCTGCTCCAAGAAGAATAGCTATCTCTTCTGGGTCAGTTTGCAATACATTGTTCTGCTTCAGAGCACTCAGTGGCTCGGAGCGACAGTTGCCTTGCAAACGTGTGACCCGTTCCCACACGTCTCGAATTGGCGTTTGTGAATTAATGGACGATGCGTATTCACGGAAGGATGTACGCCGAGTTTGTTTCATGAGACGTCGAATATAAGCTTGTGACTGTCGAACTGCATTCAAATTTGCCGCTGTAGGATATCGATTGAACACCCGTAGAGCGCGACTGCGCCATCGCCGTGCTACCTCGAGCTCATCGTTCCACCAGGGAACAGGACACCGACGGGGCATTCGGCCAGACTGTGGGATGGGCCATCTATCAGCTCGCAAAATATCACGGTTTAAGTACTCAACCGAATCATTCAGGGGCAAATCTTCTTGATCAACTAGTTGGACACGAGTTGCATATTTAGTCCAATCAGCGCGCTTCGGATGCCAATGCGGTAATTTGCGTGGTGCTTTTTAAAAGTTTAAAAAGTCTAAAATTACTGGGGCATAGTCACTACGACATAGATCGTCATATACACACCATGCCAGCAAGGGTGCAACAACTGCCCCGCAGAGCGACAGATCTATCGCTGAGTATGTGCCACTTGCCAAACTAAAATGCGTGTTAGCACCAGTATTTAATAAAACAAAGTTTGAAGCGTCAATAAACGATTCAACTATTCTACCGCGAGACATCTGTATGAACACTACCCCAAATAACATTATATGAATTAAAATCTCCAACTAAAATTACAGGGTGGGGTAACTGCTGCAAAAGATTCTGGAGGTCAGGGAGCGTAAAGTCTTGTTCCCTTGGTATGTACAAATTCAGGATTGTGACATGCTGCTCAAGGTGGACGCGAACAGAAACCGACTGTAGGGCCGTAGCAATGTGGACAGGTATTGAATACAGCGTGTCGACTACACCAATTGCAACACCGCCACATGCGCGACCATGAGTTGGGAAATCTGTGCGATATAGTGTGTAGTTCATTAAGATCACAGATTCAGTTGTTTTAAACTTGGTTTTCTGGAAGCAAACTACAACAGGGGAAAGATCTGATAACAAGATTTGCAGTTTTTCATAGTGGGAATGAAATCCGTTAAGATTCCATTGGAGCATAGTCATTGGGATGAAGATTAATAAAAATATTACCTTTTCAGACTAGGTTTATTAAATTTCCCTCCCTTTCCGACTACAGTAAATTCCGAGTCCATCAGATCGTCCTCAATCATATCTGATTTAAGGGGTGACCTCGGCGGATTAAGGACAGGTGGAGAATTTTGATGAGCTAATTGATGAGGAAGAACAATAGTTAGACGTTTGATGTCCGTCGATAGAGGTGACACACGACTAGATCGTGACATTTTACTAGCACGAAGAGTAGATTCAGCCCGTGGAGTCTTAGAAGTCTCCCTAGGGGCGATTTGTTTCTCAGTATTCCTCGGCATAGCTTGAGGAGAAGTTGAGGCTTGGCGATATTTAGGAGATTTGTCACCTTGAGGTCTCTCAGTTTGAGTGGATACTGTGTGGGTGCCAAAGGACAGTCACACGGCCAGACCGTATGATCACCCTTGCAGTTAACACACTGAGGCTTCAGTGACGTGCAAGGATCCGCACCATGGCTACTGGTACCGCATATTGCACATACAGCAGAGGTCCCCTTACACGACGTGCTGACATTTAAAACAGAAGAAGACTCGGTATATACGAACGGACAGGTACGCAATAGAAAGCTGCCTTCACGTCCTTAGGAAGCTGTGGGGTGGCAAACATCAAAATGAGCGACACCGTAGGTTTTAGTTCTCCACTCTTTCTAGTTTTAATACGGTGAACACTGACTACTTCTTGACTAGTAAGTTCATTCTTAATCTCTTCTTCAGGGACATCTTGCAAGTCCCAACACGACATTACGCCCTGACTAAAGTTCAGCTGACGGTGTGGTTCAACTTTAACTTCGAATGGTCCGAGGGTCTTCATTTTCAAGAGATTAGTTGATTGCTTATTATTAGAGGTCTCCACGAGACATGAAAAACCCTCGATAAACCTGTCAAGATGGTAGGCCGCTCTGATTGAACCCACAACCTCTCGATACTAAGCCAACCTTCTACCACAGCCAGTCAGTCCGGGGTTTCAACCCCGAAGTCCCTACAATATCGTTATTTTCCATTGTGTACAATATTCAACATTAGTTGGCAGCCCTAGTTAGAAAGCAATGGTGGGCTATTTTAGTTGTCATGTCAGACTTTTTATTACACCCACCCCTTCTCCTTTTACGTTTAATTATACCTACTAAATGATTTGTTATCCTTTTCTATAGGGCTTTTCTTTTTTTAAATGTATAAAAGAAGAGTTCTTGGAATCGTAATGTTCAAAACATTTGTTAGGAAGGAATAATACAGCATTTTATAACTTCTTTACGTTACTTATCGCGTTAAAATTACTGCGTTGTTAAAACTACACAGAAAGTATAAATGCATTTTCAGTATTATAAAAAAAATCGCATATACTGTCAAACGGAATCACGTCACGACAGCTTATGAAACCACGGCAACTTAAACTGAGATTAATAACAAAGAGCAGACCCAGGGATGGACAAGGATTTAGCGCGCTCGCTTACTGTATGCGTGGTCACGGGTTCAAGTCCATTCGCTTCTATTGAACGGAGTGTTTGGAACTTACTTTAAAAAAAACTTTAGTTCCCATCTTTAGATGCTCATATCACCATCTCTTTATTTGTTTCATAGGTGTAAGTAAAAAAGTATCTGAGTTATGTGAGTGGAACGTAATTGATTTGAGTTTATTTATTACCTTTGTTCTTCTCATAATAAGTGGGAAGATGATGTTGAAAAGTAGTCAGCCAGGGCCTAGGTAGAAGATACTATCTCGGGGGGGAGGGGGATTAAGTTAAAAATCACATTGCATATGCGCATTGCAATGTGAGGCATCCTTCTGGATTAAAAATCTTTTTTGGAAACTGCATGAATTCATAAGATGTAACGGGTGGGAAGAAAAAAACGTCCACAACTTATCTCACGTGCCGCATGAATAAAACACCCAATCAACGATGGCCATTAAAACATACACACTCGAAGATTTGAACGGTACCCAGTTTGTGTTGGTTAGCGCTGCGTAATGTACAGAGAAATAAAATGAAATTAATGTGCAATAGTTGAACAGGAAAATTTGGAGCTGCTTCTACTACAGCGTCCTTTTGACAGTAAGACATATACTGTAAAACATTTTGTTAAGGAAGAATGTGGCTGAAGTTGGGTTTACAAGTATCCAATGAAGACAGTAAATGCGTATGGAGTGAAGAGTAAGCCAGGATCTGGTCGCCCGAGGAAGAAATTGGATAGAACTGAGAACCGAGTTATGTAAATGCCCATGCACACCAAAGTCATCTTCAGCTACAGACAACTGGGGAAGAAATGCAGGCACTGTCACAAAACGACGAAGAAGTTGGTGCAAGATATCGGATACACAGAAAGGGCAGAAAACTGGCCCTGAAGTAAAGCCTGAACAAAAGAGGAAGCAGCGAAAACGACTGTCCCATTTGTTTAAAGCCCCTCGTACACGATTCAATAAACATAGAATCAAGTTATTGAACAAGCAGTTGTATGAGTGCGTACTCAATCCAACTGGAATAATCAAAGGGTTGTATCCAAGTAGTGTTGAAAGTGTTTGAATAGTGCTAGTACGCGATTCGATAGGTTAAGCGGAAGTGTGAAATGAAATTGAAGGAGTCAAAAGCACATGAGTCGATTTGCTTCTTCTGCGTTGAAAGTGGGCACATGGAGTGAATATTAAACATGATATGCATCGCTTGTAATAAAATAATAACTAGACTAACGGTTGCAGTTCCGTAGATGGTGATGCCTCGAACATCGACTTTTTATTGCTTTATTTCAAACTCTTTTCTATTCTTATAAGTTTTTATTTACATCCGGTTACACGCACTTCTATAAACATCTAGCGACAACTAACAATCCAAAGTGAAAATCCATATTTTATTATTGTTTCGTTAAATACGCCCTCCAGTTGATCAAGATAGCGCCATGTGGAGGCATTCTAATCGTGACACTTCGTGTTATGCATGATACGTATTTTGTCACAAGAACACAGACAGTATTTCTAGCGAGTGAAGAGGAGTAAGTTAATGTCAGGTTCGGTATTTTTTTATTTACTCGCGATGATCATTACTCTCACGGACTCTTCACCCTACGCCACAAGGATATAGTTCCCACTTCACATTAAAAATTATTCACTTCTTTAACGCCACACAAATCCAAGTCACACAAATATATAATTCCTCCTGTAAATTTTGCAAAAAGGCACCACCAGCTTCGGAGCTGCACCCACTTTAACTAACCACTCTTCGCCCAACGGTTATATATCCGCGGTTTTTGTAGCAAATTATGTTATTCATAACACGAAGTGATACCATTTAGTATTCCTCCACATGGCGTCATATTTGCATGTACTGAGTACATATTTACGTCAATAATTATGAAATGTGGCTATTCGTAGCTGATTTTGAGTTGCTAACCATCGGTAGGTGATTATCAAAGTATCTGTATGAAATATTTGTAAGTGGTATAAAACCAACATACGGCTAAATATGGCACAATAGCTGGCTGCCATATAACATGCATCGTAGCCAGTACCAACGCTTTTTCTACAAGTTCTTCCAATCATTTTCGTGTATACGAAAGAGGTCATTTAAAGTGGACTATAATAGAAATATTTGTTTTGTGTCAATTTATTATTTTTGGTGCATGAACATTTCTTTGAGATTGTTGTTGGGCGAGGGAAAAGTACGTGCACGGAGAATACATAAACAAAGTTACTTGGATAGATAAACTTTACTTTATAACTGGGAAATTCCGCCAGCTATTGAGCCATACGTACGCTCTATACAATTCATTCTCTTGCAAATAAACATCACAGATACTTCTATGAACACATAACGGCAGTGGGCAATGCAAAAAGTGTTAGGAAAAGCATGTGTCATTATTATTTCGATAAATATGCATTTAAGTTGATCAACATAACGATCATGTCAGGATAGATTTATTTGCGTTCATTAGATAAGCTACATGCAGATTGTAGGCATGCGGAGGAATATTAATAGCGTTGTGTCGTATTATGAATGACACATGATTTGCTTAAAAAATCATGGCCACGATGTTGAATAAGCAAAGGCGGGTTAAAGAAGGTTATTATTTGCGATGCACGGTTTAATGTGCTCAATCATCAACGTGGAAGCAGCCAAATTGTTCCAAGTACTTTTCGCTACTTCACTCTAATTTAATACTTCCATGACTCGAAACTTTGTTGTATTTTAAGTTTTAACACTTCCACATACGTTGGAAAATATTGCATTTTTTTCGTCCCGTAAAGTAAAGTGTACCCAGATACTTCTATGTTTAGCAGCTTTAAATTTCCGACATCAAGTAAAAAAAAAAAGAAAGAAAGAAAGAAAAAACTAGAATTTTCCACATAAATTATGATGGCACTTTAAATATTAATATCCTACTGCTTCTAAATACTAAAACTTTATAAGGAATTATTGTACGCCCCTATATCAATTTCTATTGCAATAGTGATTGTACAAAAACTACAGGAGAAACATTAGGTACACTTTACCTCAGCAAGATGAGATGTAATTTTTTGTGGATATACTTAATTTTAATTTTCTGATCATATCTTTATTTCGCATCATAAAAACAAGGGCTTTACACAATGTTACCCTGCTCCACGTCCACAGTTTATTTTCTTAGCATTCCAAAAGCACAGTAGTCACGTGTTCAAGTCACCAGCGATATGATTGGTAGATCACTGCGTTGAATTCAACAAAAATAGGACAAGTTCTAAATAGGATGTATTGGATGAGAGGACTTGAAATCAAGAGATTTCCTGCGTTGAGTCAATAATTCGTGATGTCATTTTTATAAAATTTCTTGTTCAACGACTTGTTCAAGCTTTATCGAATGGTGTACGAGGGGCTTTAGGGAACCAAAGATGCTTTATTTGATCTGGACGTTTATTTGGACAACCAAAGCTATTGCCCCTTCCTTTCCCCACATCCGATCAAATATTGTGAAGAAGGAAGAAGCAGCATCGCCAGCCAAAAGTTCACATAAAAAGGACAAATTCGTAGAGAAAGTGGCGGTGTCGTTATACACCGTCCCAAAAAGGCATCCAGAACCATTTTTGCAAGAGTCCCGGGGATGGATGAACGCTGAAACGAACATCAGGGAATTGTTTGCACCCGTATATCAACAGCACTATCCTGATAACCAAGGTTACATCTTCGGACCCCATCTCGCAGCAGTTCATTGCGCAGCGGCAACTTTCACAAAATGCGGGAATTGAGCATCACTTGCGTCGCGAGAAAGGACAACACTCCAAACCCATCATAGTTGCACTTAACTGAACAGTTCTGGGCTTATCAGAAACGAAAAGTGCACGAATACACTTTTACTTCAGAGAATTTCGGAGAATCCTCCACCTCTTTTGGGGAATCTCTTGCGCACTTATTGCATCATCCATTTTTGGACAGAGCAAGTTTGACGTTTTTGACGATACCATCCGGCATCAATGCTACTCTTAATGATATTGGAAATATCAAGCTCTAAAATTCACTTTCCCACGATTTCGTCAGCCTGTAGCTCCGATGGGAGGCGGAATTTCCAGCCCGTTACCTAGGACTGCTTCTCCTTCTTTTACGTACTACCGTTCTTGCACATTTGTCCGAACATTACGTTACCACTCTGTAGTAATAGTAAAGGAAGAAATTATAAAAAATCCAAGATTTCAGGAATGTCCCTCTTTTGCTGTTTCTTTTGAAGGTTGTTCAAAATAACGTGTTTCAAAGTTGATGTGGATTGCACACCGGATAAAACCTTTAAATTATATTATGACGAAAAATGTTCAATTTACGTTTTTTAAGGATAATTTTTGGGGCTTCGAAACACGTCTTAGAACTCAACATACTTTCAAAAAGGGTATGGATATAAATCTACCAGCTGATATACCAGCAGAGACGTAACCCACCCCACTTCCGCGAAATCGTTTTTTTTTTCGTAAAATTAGTATTATTTTTATGCAAAATTATATGCATTTTATATAATTTAAACCCAGACACACCTTGGACCTTCCCTTCCCCGAATGTTCTGAACCTTCTCAGAAACCATCTTCTAGACACGAGTCTGTATACCCGTCCGTTGGCGCGGTGTCAAATAGGTTGGTAACACTAGGATCGTTGCAGAGTGGAGAGATGTAACGTATTTTTTATGCTGTCCAGTATTCACGTCAACTTTAGTGCGGATGCATAAACAATTATATGGGGGCCATTGGAAAAATTGAACTTTACAAGTAGTTCGGCAATACTAACAACTGGGATGCTTAGGAACAGAACACTCACAATATTTTACAATTGTGTTGAATAATGTCTATGGAAGCAATATGTAATATTAGATTATTTAAATAGATTGGCAACACTGACAACTTCGGCAGCCATACTATCTCTACGCGTCTCACTACCAAACGCACATGTATGTAAAGGTTGATATAGACCAGTGGACACGTGTAGAAGTAACAGACAATCAAAATACTGAACACTCCTTTTCACACATATAGATTAATAAATAACTGGGTTTAGTAAAAGTCTTTCACCGAATTATCCGTCGACATCCTGAGAGGCGTTACGAATTGGATTTAAAATTTGCGATTGCTATGATCCAAATTATCTTTAGACAACAAGAATCGCATATTTCAAATCCAATTGATAACATCTCTGAGGATGACGACAGGTAAGTAGATGAAACAATGCAAGGCATAATACAAAAGAAAGGATACAGTTCATAAAACATATTTTTTTTTATTATAGACAGATGTCATGGAACTTAAGAGCCATTGTTTAGAAATTCAGACAAGGTGTCGCAGTTGTACTCCTTGATTCTACTAATTTTTAATTATATGAAAATAGGTGATGGCATTTTGCAAGTTTCGCCCCTGGAAAAATTACCCCTGCCCAGTTTCGCCCCTGGAAAAATTTAGTGGGCATTGTTGTTTTCCACTGTTGAGCGACAACAAAGAAGGAATAAAAAACCCTTTTTATGTTTTTAACGTATATTTTCTCAGCTAAGTAGCAACACCCCAAAATAAATTGTCCTGAAATTTACAGTTTGTGGTCAAACTGTAATGAAAATATGTTGGGTCCCAAGGCTGTCATGGGTGAAGGTTACTTGAAATTTAAAAATGTCCGAAATTTGCGGTTTCTAATGGCAATTAGCTCGAATCAGCATCACCACGGGATAGATCTGATTGTACCTTAGTGACGCTGGAAATGTCTACAAACGTTAGGAAAAGAGAAAACGGTTGGATCTTTTTTTTATTTTCCAGGATTTTTTTTACCATACTGTAGTTCACTTCTTTGGGGCTAGTACATCTGAAATCTTTCTGCTTGCTTTCTCGGCCCCTTGCAAAATGTTTTTTTTTTCCTAGAAATATTTACATCCCTTATATAGGAATAGCTCAAAATGGGAACTCTTGTATTTTTATCCCAACCGATTAATTAATGGCGGCCATTTTTCTATTAACACACATGCAAAAATGTATGAATGCAGACGTTTATGAAAAGTATTCACCACTAATTTACAAACATGTTAACATCCTTCACACTCAAACGTCTGCCGTACTTTCTCCTGACACAAATGTACAACGTGTGGAAAAATAGACTTGTACATTTTGTCCCACCATGGGCCTTCAATATGCATCTAATAGAATTTCTGGATTTTAAAAAATAATTTAAAAACCCTAAGGAAACATATGTGAGAAGTTTGGAGGACATATATGAAGGATCCTTTGGCCTTCTGCTGCATTCTTATGAACTGCTAGTGTTTCGTCTGAGGAAGATGTTGGAAAATTGGAACTCTAACGTTTGCTGTGTCTTTTTACAATAAATTAAGGGTCAGCCAATTTAAACTGAAATGAGACGGTGTTTCCATTTTACTCTTTTTTTTTAATTTCCTGTATTTTTTATACAAGTTCCTGATTCCATTTTGAAGCAAATGTTATATTAAACCATTTAATTTCATTGGATAGTCTACTTTCCCGTTTAATCTGACAACAAAATCCAATCGGGAACTTGTAAATTAAATGAAAGACAGAAAAAGAGATTTGGAAATATTGGGTTTTGGAAAAGCTTCTCATATCAGCCTTCATATTCTGTTTTTCTTCAAAATACTTTTATTACTTATTGTAGAAAAAGATAACTTTGGTATTCAATCCCTTCCATGCAAAAAAAGAAAAAAAGCACTCTGGAAACGGCATTGATTCTTTTTCGATAATTAAATTTGGATACCATTTTAGCCACTTCGATTACTTTCTAAGCTTTTCATGTAGGTGGCTAAAATTCTCAAGCAGACTTTAGAGCTAACAAGGATGTTTGTTTTCATTTCCTATGATAAATCAGTCCACAAATATTACCTTCTTTCGTATACACAAATTTTGGCATATGCCGGAGTACAAAAGTGGCCGCCATTAATTAAATGGAAGGGATAAAAATAAAAAATACCCGTTCTCAACTATTCTCGTATAAGAGACATACATATTTAAAAAATAAGGTAATTTTTGGTTAAAAGGAAAATACTTGCAGCTTATCTGTTCAGAAGAGAAAGAAACACACACACGTACACAACACTAACCATCCCATAGCTTTTTGCAATATTTCGGTATCAATACCGTAGACATGCTCTAAAGGAAGAGAGACGCACACACGTCTCTAGGACAAAAGACTAGGACGACAGTAGTGACACGTAGCGGACGGTGCATCGTTTGGAAAACACTTGACAACTGAACATCATGTCAGTACTAGGGTGGAAGGAAAAGAGTTGAAAATGCTGAGAAAACGGGTTAGATTTACTGAAGGTTACATTTTCGCGCTTAAACCATGAATAAAGATCCCCTCAGACAGACGGCGTGTTGAGGTAGGGGTAGAGTTAAGATGTGGATTATGGCAACCAGGAAAGATAGGTCAAAATTGGGGTTGTGAGACTCGGTGTGTAAGAAGACTGTGGCATCCGGTTTGTTAGTAGTACAAAAGTGACGATAGTTATTAACACGACTGCTGAGAGGTTCCCCCACATAAAAGGCATAACAAAATTTACAAGTTAGGATGTATATAACATTAGAGCTGTGGCATTAGAGCTGTGGGTTTAAGGTGTATCGACAATTAGCAGTATTTATATTCAATGTAGGAGAAGAGATTAAAATGGAGCAGATCTTACATATGGATCTCATGTATGCATGGGTGCAGGTTTGGGTTTGTGGCGAGGAAGGATTTGTACGCACCAAGATGTTTCTAAGATTAGGTGGATGCTGAAAAACTAATCTAGGTTTGGTCGATTGTTCTTGACCCAGACATCCACATTGAGAAAAGTTGTGTTCCTCGAGAAGGACCAAGTGGACTTGACGGGAAAGGTACAGTTGAGGTTTTGCAGAAATGTTTCCAGAGACTCTTGTCCGTGGGTCTAGATAAAGAAAATATCGTCGATATAACCAAGATAGGTGAAGGATTTGAGAGGTGTGGAGTTGAAGTGTTCGGTCTCCAGGCGTCCCGTGAAAAGGTTGGCGTAGGAAGGTGCCATGCGAGTATCCATGCCTGTGCCTTTGATTTGCATGAAATTGTGTTTTCAAATGTGACGTTGTATACAGTTAGGTCAAACTGGGCTAGTTGAAGCCGAAATGGTGTGCGGGGTTTACGAGGACTTCGGCGAGTGTCGAGAAAGTGTTCAAAGGGCAGCGAGGCCATGGATCTGGGGAATGTTGGTATAGAGTGATGTCACGTCGACTGTAACTAAGATGGTGTCAGATGGGAGAGGATTAGAGATAGAATGTATAGTTGAGAGGAAAAAGTTGATATCCTTGATGTAGGAAGGGAGAGCCTAGACAAAGGTTGGAGATGGTGGTGAACAACCGCATAAGTGAACCCATCACTTTAAGCCAACCAAAAATTCCTACACGCCCGCAGCCAGTTA
Organism: Lepisma saccharinum; assembly: GCA_022664845.1. Taxonomy (NCBI): domain Eukaryota; kingdom Metazoa; phylum Arthropoda; class Insecta; order Zygentoma; family Lepismatidae; genus Lepisma; species Lepisma saccharinum. Next base: position 20,546 of record JAGDQP010017656.1, on the reverse strand, counting down.
TCAACCTTTATTCCGCACAGTTTCAGATACCCGAACACAAAGCCCTTTCATACTTCCTTTTCTTCTTATCCTTTCTGCCATTTTGAGCAATTCAACCTACTTAATGATTTCTTCACCTTTGCTCGTAGCTTCAGGTGGCACTGCAACGGGTCCACTCACCCCGATGCCTATCAGGGGAGAACCTCTGACACTGAAACATCCCAATCTTCACAAATTTCTTTCTCCCTCTAATAAAGACCCTCCCTTCTCCCTCCAAACCACCCTGTTGAACTATATACTTACTTACTCTCCAAATAAACACCAAAACCTGGCTTCACTGGCAGGTTCAAATCACGTCACAACCTCACCACTAAAGAACGAAGAGGTATCTCCAATTTTCATTCTGATCCATTATTATTCGTTGAGTAGTCATTAATTACTCTGCCTACCAATCCGGAGCCCTGCAATTTTGCGATCATACCTTTTATAGTTTATATACCAAATCATTCCTTAATAAAACCCGCACCGAACCGCATGGACCGAATGAGGGGTTGTCGCGTTCCACTGTCACTACACTTTGTCCTGACAATTGCAGGAAATAAATTTTACCTACTTCCCAAAATCCATATATCTTGTAATCCAAGCAGATTACTGGTAATCCAATACTGATTCGTTTCCAGTATTGGCACCCCCATCGAAAGAACCTCCGCCTTCCTTGACCGCCATCTCGAACCGTTTGCCCAGGTTCTCTCTTCCTACATCAACAACACGAACCACTTTCTCTCCACAATACATTCTATCTCTCCCCCTGACACCATCTTAGTTACAGTCGACGTGACGTCACGCTATATCAACATTCCCCGCACCCATGGCCTCGCTACCCTTGGAACACTTTCTAGACACACGACATAGTCCTCGTAAACCAAGCATATCATTACTGCTTCAGCTGGCCCAGTTGGTTCTCACCATGAACAACTTCATCTTTGAGAACCACAATTTCCTGCAAATCAAAGGCACAGCCATGGGTACTCGCATGGATCCTTCTTACGCCAACCTTTTCATGGGGCGCCTGGAGACCTAACACTTCAACTCGACACCTCTCAAATCCGTCACCTAGCTCGGCTATATCGACGACATTTTCTCTTTCTGGACTCACGGACAAGTCTCAGGAAACATCCCGCAAAACCTCAGGTGCACCTTTTTTGTCAGGTTTTCTTGGTCCTTCTCGAGGGAACACATAACTTTCCTCAATCTGGACGTCTGGGTCAAGAACAATCGGCATGAGACAGGTGTTCACATCAAACCTACCAAAAGTACGCAGTGCCTGCATTTCAACAGCTCCCATCCATACTATACGAAACGCTCTGTTCCGTAAGTTCCCGTTGTCCGGGGCTCCCGCATCTGTTCCTCTGACGACCTGCCCAAAATTATTTCAGTGCCCTCTCTTCAGCTCTAACTGAGCGGGGATATCCGAAACACCTCATCTGTAAACAACAGGAACGTTCCCGTAATCACCCTAACTCCAACCGACCTCCTCGCGAACCATCCTCCCTTCCAAGTTTTCTCACCCAGTACCGCTCTAGCCCTCAGGCTCCCCCAAAGCTCTTCAAACTAGCACACCCCATACTCATTGGGTCACCTGGAACAGAAATTATTCACGACGTGTCCCAAAATACTCTATCGCAGACCCCTGAACCTCAACACGATTCTCACCAGAACCGGGCCAATCCTGACCCCTACTCTAAAAACCTGGCAAATGCAATAAACCCTGCAGTAGAACCTGCCTGATGTTTGTTCCCAATCTGACCTTCGTAAATCCTATAACTCACAAGACGTACTCTTCCGAGACTCCGGCAGTTGCATATTTTCCAATCTCATTTATCTAATATGCTGTAACCTATGTTCCGCCTTCTACGTTGGCGAACCCCACACTCCTTTAACAATCCGCATCAACAACCACGGCTACTCCTCCAAATCACAAGTTCCGCACCTCCCCATGTTTCAACACAGTTTCTATCACGGCTGCACCTTTGATGAAACCTTTCGAGTCAAAATCATGAAAATCCTGAATCCTGACCCACCTGTCACAATTAGAAAGAGATGGGAGCAGACGTACATCTATATTCTTTCCACCAACCTTAAACCCGGCCTCAACTGACTGTAACTCCCTGCAACGCAGTGTCTTCTCCTTCTTCCTTTCTCTTTTCTTCGTTCCGTTTGCTGTTACACTTCCAGTTTTTCTGTATTGTTTGTTTACTCCCCTTTTCGTTTCACCTTCATTATTATTATTATTATTATCCCCTCTCTGTTTCTTTACCCTTTTATTCCTCCAGTGAGGCCCGAACCTGCTCCTAGTAACCTTCTCACTTTCTTCTCCATTTGATGTTTTCTCCGACCCATCTGTTATTTTCGCGCCTCCATAACCTGGCCACACTGTTACCCAGTAGCATCGGCAAAATGGCGTATCCTTAACACAAGTCCCACTCCTCTCTACCTTGTCGATCTTCTCACACCATGCGTAAACGATTTTGCGACACGCAACCGCATTTCTATTATCAAGTATTTATATCTCTTATGGAAGAATAGTTCAGAACGGGTAGATTTTAATTTTTATCCCAACCGATTAAATAATGGTGGCGATTTTTGTACTCCGGCATATGCCAAAATTTGTGTATACGAAGAATGTAATATTCCTGGACTGATTTATCATAGAAAAGGAAAACAACATCCTTGTTTGATCTAAAGTCTGCTTGATCGCTTTAGTCATCTACATGAAAAGCCTAGAAAGTAATCGAAGTGGCCAAAATAGTATCCAAATTTAATTATCGAAATAAAATCAATGCCGTTTTTCAGTATTTCTTCGCATGGAAGGTATTGAGTACAAAAGTTATCTTTTCGTACAGTAAGTAATAAAAGTATTTTGAAGAAAAAGAGAATATGAAGGCAGATATGAGAAGCTTGTTTCCAAAACCCAATATTTCCATTCTGAATTTGTTTTCTGTCTTTCATTTAATATACATGTTAATATACCTTTTTTTTACCATTTTATATACAAAAGATGATAAAAAATGAAGGAAGAAGGAACTTACCTGTTCGAATACCAAGACAGGTGTACAGGAAGATTACCATTCAAAAGAAAAGCGGTTACGTTTCGCAAAAGCGTTTTCACATGGTAGGAGAGAAAATGGATAGAGCGGATAGGAGCGAAACTTTTGGATATAAATTTAAGAAGGAGCCGATCAACCACGCTGAAAGATTTCAAATCAACTGGCCCCAAAGCAGTGAAATACAACATGTTAAGAATGCTTTCTCCTTGGGAAATAAAGAATACCCCATCGTTTTCTCTTTTCCTAACGTTTTTAGACATCTCCAGCTACAATAAAGTACAACCAGATCTTCCCCACGGTGATGCTGATTCGAGATAATAGCCAATAAAAATCGCAAATTTCGGACATCTTTAAATTTCAAGTAGCTTTCGCCCATAACAGCATTGAGACCCCACATTTTTTCATATGACATCGTTTAGATTCACCATAAACTTAAAATTTCACGAGAATGTATTTTGCAATGTTGATGCTTAATTGAGAAAATATACGTTAAAACATACAAAAAGGGGTTTTAGTTCCTTTCCTGTTGTCACTCAATAATGGAAGCAACAATGCCCCATTAGACTTTTGAATAGTCATCATCAGCTAATATATTACTATCACTATATGTAAACACAAACCTGGGATAATGGAGCTTTACAAAGCTATAGCATTCTGAAGTAGGCTTTGTTTACATTTTCACAACAAAAGAGGTCCGTGACCCTGAACTTTAGGGGTTCATACTGCATAGATAATTTTTTTCCAAATGCACAGAATTGCACAATGTTAATCTCTCATGACCTACTTACATATATAAAAAATAGGATAATAAAAAAAGAACATATCTATCATACCATGTCTAAATAAATGTTTTTAAAATCTCAAATAAGTTGTTTAAGGTACAAAATTTCAGAATCTTCGGGCTGTTGGACGAAAGGAGAGCTGTTAATGACTATTTAGGGGACACTGATTGTGTATGTTACGTAAAATGCACAAAATTTTGCCTAAAATGATACTAATGTTAGCACAAATCTAGTTTGGAAGTGGGGCGAACAATCTCCTTGACATATTGCGCAACCGCTGAATCCTATATTGTTACAAAGAGACCACAAAACAAACCTGTTTTCTAATCAGACCATGAAATGATAACATTTACGAATAAAAAGAAACCATAGACGAAAACTCAAAGGAAACTGTATTTATATGAAGATAACAAATAATTACTGTACACTGTTCGGAACAACGAACCTGCGAAGGTGGCTTCTGGTCCTCTAAACACTCCCCTAAGTCAGTTCTTATACTTTCAGATTCCTTCTCTTGTTTTATCTCCACATTGTTTTCTTTCTTCACACCTTCACACCTTTCATTTCCATCGGCGTCAAGTAAACGTTTAACAATTTCTATAGATAAATTAATTTCATCGTAGCTTAATTTCTTTATCAGCTGATCTATGTCGTCCTCGGGATCTGTTCCACTCGAACTGCATGGCTGGAATGCAAAAACAAAGTAGTTAGGAATAAACGTTGCTAAAGTTTATCAGTTAAGCAGCATAAAGTATTCGATGACTTTCAGCTTTTATTAGTCTTAGAAGTCGGTAATTGTAGGCTTATGTAAGAAACTGACTGTCAAATAGAATTGCTATTTCTGCGCACTCAAACTTCTGTCTATAGTTGTGTAGCTAAACTTATATTCACATCAAAGAATACTAAAATGAAATATAAACCATCTGATAGAATAGCTCCAAGTTACTGTATCATTTAAATAAGTTACACGTGTCCAAGCTTAAGTGATAAGAAGAACATTTTGTTTAGGTTCTATTTAAGGCACCAGAAAATTTACATATCCAAATACTATTAGTAACGACTAACCGAATATTTTTACGGCAAATATTTTAATACTTTATTTCATCTGCTAGGAATTCAAAATAATATAGGCTGATCTCGTTCCAAGGTAAAGCAAAATACCTACAGCAAACAGGTGTAATTAATTTACACTTATGAGATGGTAAATATGTACCAGCTAAATCTACATTTAAATGTGATTTTCTACAATACTTTGAAATATATTATATTACAGGATTTACAGTCGTTACATACTTTTGGAGAACGGAAGCTTATATTTTACAACATTATAACTCGGAATCCCAGTGCTTAAAAATACTCTGAACTTTATTTTTCTCGGCTGTAAAAATCACACATGTTTCAGTAAAATCAAATAATAGCGTAGCAAAGGAAATACGTTTCACTATAAATGTAAAAACGTGTAACAATTTCACCAACTAACTAAAAACCTGGTTTCATCAGACATATTAATTCACATAAACAACACAACATCTATCTGCAGTTCCTGGTTAGCACCCCTGCCAGCCAACCCCGTACCGACTACACAAAGTGAATTTATAATTAACAACAACCACTGGTTACCTCTCTACCCGTTTCTACTACATTTAAGCATGCAATACCAAATTAAGCCTTGTCCTTAGAAATTAATTTATAAGTGATGTAAGAAAATTAAGCAAAAAGAAGGACAGAAAAATAAAAAATAAAGGAACTCTAAACTAAACATGAAAAAACTTTAACTTTTACACCAAGAATAAAATTTATTTTAAAGCTCTTTAATAACTTATTCCAGTGTTCATCAATTTCAAGTCCCGAGTTCCAATTTTAATTCAGTAAATATACTGAATTAATTTTATTTTTGTTTTTTTTTTTTTTTTTACTCTTCAAGTCACTTCTTTCTCATGTAAGTATTATTGTTGATGATGGTAAGCTTTGTCAATTCTATATTTGTCACTCGTTTTCATACGACCCTTTGACACCTTCAGGTTTTCCTGTCAAATACTTTCTCTAATAGAAACCTGATGGGTAGTCGAGTATTCTTGTGCTTTCCACATTCTCCGGTTGAGATTTGCGTCAGGGAAAATTCTAATAGCAATCGGATAGATCATCAGACTTCCTGGTGGATAGTGGAATGTACGCAGCAATCCCCGCGTTCACATTATCAAGTATTCGTCCAGTTTCACTGACAGGTTTTCAGTGCAAATGGCTGTGTTTACTTTGTACAAATCTTCCGTTGTTTCAAGCAAATCATGTATACGATGGATATTAATAGGAAGAAAAAATGTGTATTTTCTACGTTGTATTACTTGTTATTTATTTTTTATATATGTGCAACTAGGTAGTAGAGTAGAGGAAATACGTAGATAGACTCTCTATCCAAACATCCATCGTGATGATATTCACTGAAAATAGAATGTACATGACGGATTCTCATGTTTTTTTTTTTTAGTTTCAAGTTGTCTCCTCTAAGTATGGCCCTATCCCCCAACAATTTCTGTATATCACAGCCTGTCTGAGAGTGTAAGACAACAAGCCTCATTAACAAACATATTTTGTGTTTTGGAATGTAGCATAAGCAACGCAGAAACTTAAATAATTTTTTTTTCTTTAAGTTGTTTCGAGTAAATTTATCGATTTTATTAGGATAAAATGTTATTATATCCTAATTATAATTTTCGAATGGAGTTAATTAAGATGCTGAGAGGTCGCAAGTGTCGCCGAAAAGAGCCCGGCGCCTTAAATAAGGTTAGTAACCACTGCTCTAGGCTGCTCACAACTGTTGCCAGACACTTCACTAACAAAGTACAGTCCATAGTATCTTTGTTAGTAGCAAAGCAAATCAGATACATAAGAAAAAAATTATTAAAAGAAAAGAAACCAAATACTTCACCACATTGAAATAAATTTAAAAAGTGTGTTTGTGACACTGTATATTTGTGCAGCCGTGCTAGAAAGCACCTACTTTTCGTAGATTTCTCTGTGATAGTAGATCTATTTTTATGTTTCCTTTTCTCTATGTTACCTCAAAATGACTTATTTGTTCTTCTTTCTTTTACTCACTACGTCTGCTTAACAACGTCGCTCCAAAGGATCACATGACAACAATCACACTATTTGGAACACCCTACTACAGCGGAAACAGATGTTCTAACGGGACTTGGTAGAACCTGAAATGATTTTTTTCTTGAGTGAATTTTTCATCAGGAAACAACTGACAGGCAAACCTAGTAGGATGCAAGGAGCGTTACAAGTCAGAATGGCCTAAATCATCTTCATCCACCATGAAAAAAAAATTACGTACTTATGACTAACTGCTCCCTTCAAATACTACAGTACACAGAATACGAGCTCTTAGCATGTTAACTGAACTTACCAACGAATTATCTTCAGACATTATTGGCTGAGGACGAAAATACTCCGCTCCAGACTAAAGATTACTAAATATCAGACGATGAGGATACAGAGAATTGGCTTGTTTTCTGATAGTTGAAAATTATTCATAACTTGATAAGGAGGTTGAATACTGGGTTATAAATCTGGCTCATCTTGTTTTCCTTCGTGTGCTTCCTAGAATGCCTTCTCCTCAGTTTTCCTCAAGGTAGAATTCCAATGATTTTTAACTAAACTGGCACTCCTAGGTAAAACAAAACAAGTTCGATCATCAAACAAGTATTATCGATTTTTGAGGACATTTAAATGTTGCTAACACTGTAAAGGTCAAGGAAAGTTCCACCTATTTCTCATCTAAGATAGGTCACAGCACATAAATACTAGTAAAATATAACAAAAAAAAAGCAGAAAATTGGAATTTTCGAGAATTTGACTTAAGAATACTAATATTCCGATCTCTCATTAAAACATTTCGAGACAAGAAGTCAGAAATATTTCATGATTTGTGCCTCAAACAAATTTCTATAGAAGGACCTAGTCTTTTGACAAATATCCGTGATTATTTCATGCTAGTGCTAGATAACTGCGTACCTGGGAGCTAGAAGCGCGTAAGTCACTAATCCTTGTTGTCCAGAAAATAGAAAAATATACTTCCTTTCATATAAAAACTAAATAACAGACTTCAATACCAACATTATTAGCACATTTATAACAAGAATTGAACAAACATTATTTGAGGAGTTTTTCGATGTACACAATTGTACTTATCACATTATAGCGAAAACAGGACTTACGCGCTTCTAGCTCTCAGGAACAGAATTTATGCTGCTGCCTCTAAAGGAGTATATGCTCTTGTACCCAGCGAACGAACTGCAATACAAAATATCCAAATGAAGTGGAATCTTTGTGAATCCAATTGACAAAATACTTCAAACGGCATCTCTAGCTGAATATTTTTTAAAAAAAATCTTTATTTTCGCCTTTTTTATTCGTGTTTTAATAAGTGACTAAGAGAAAATATTAGAGACTCTTAAACAGAACAGAGCTAGATTCAACTCAACTGATATGTTACCCAAGTTAGATTTCGTATCTACACAACACTCACTGCCTGAAGCTCCCTACAGAGTGGCATATGTTGTTGCTAACGACAAAGAACCACATATTAGTTAGACTCTACCAAAGTCTTGTTACATTCAAAGGGTTGGAATTATTTTTGGAGAGCAACAGAAGAATCAGATCACTCAAAGACCTGTCAAATAACATCATCAGAGCAACAATTTAGATATATCTGATATTTTCCCTCATGAATGAATTGAATTCGCATATGGGATTTATTCGCGGGACATCTATGGCTCAGTATGAGATAGGGCAGGGAAAGGGTGTAGAAAAAAAGTAAGCTAGGGCCTAAGTTGAAGGGACCATTTCGGCATTTTCCTATGTTCCTTAGTGTGACTGTATCACGACGGTCGGCCGCTGCTTTCGAACCCAAGAATCTTCCTAATGCGAAGCCAGAATTGGCTCAATGTCTATGTTCCTCTTTCTACGTTGCAGAAATCCAGAACATCTAACCATCCTCATCAATAAGCATCCTTACTCCTCCGAATCTCAACTACTTTATCTCATAACGGAACACATTTCATATCACGGTCGCACATTTGGCGGAAATCTTCGTGTCAGTAACTTGAAAATTCTCAATCCTAATTCACTTGCCATAGTTAGGAAGGGATGGTAGCAGATGCATACAGAGGTATCCTCTCAGCCAATGCTGAACATGGCCTCCTGTATGTCACTTTCCTGCATTCCAATACTTCATTATTTCCGATGCTTGCTTCATCCTTTCTCTTATTCCTTCCGTTTGATAAATTACATATTAATTATTATTACCAATCCGCTGTTTTTTTAACCTCTTTTTTCCTCAAAGCATTTTACCAACTCCCGATTACTTTCCTCCCTTCATTCCGTTCACCTCTTTTCCTGTCACTTTAGTGCTTTTTCCGCTTTCATGACCTGGTCACGTTGTAACCTAGCTGTAAGTTGGCAACAGCTCATCACTTCTCTGCATCTCTCTTTCGTTTCTTGGCGAAATGGCTTGGTCGAAATCAAGTCTTCCTATTCCTGTTTGTATTTCCAATCATACAAGTAACATTTTTAACCTTATTGTATCATAGTAACAGTACAGAGTGTAACAAGACTTCGAGGGTAACTTCGGGGGTGAGTCCAAATATTGAAACAAGAGAAAAAGTGGAAATTCAACAGCGCTTCAGAGATACAAGATGCCGAAAGCGTCGTAAAATAAATTTTAGGGTATAATAGTTTAAAAACACAAACACTAGATATGTGGCTGCATGTTACCGTCAAAGACATCAAGCCTGCGCGAAGACAAAATGAATATTGCGTAGTTGTGCAAGAGATTTCCCTTAGGAACAAGGAAATTCCCATAAGTTTTTTGACGGAAGGTTGAAATGAGCAGGAGCTAAACAACTTTCCGTGTGAGTAAATATGGCATACGTCATCACCGGCATCCAAACGGGCAATGATATTCAATCTATTTGATAACAAATATACAACACGTTCGATTAAAGTAGGCAATTCTTACTCCTGATTGTTATGCAACTTTCCTTTTAACAAAATCGTTCAGCGTATGGAATCTGCTTGAGATATTGACTTGGCGCAAACGAATTATGGTTTTCTGTTGCACAGACATCCACGCTCATTTTGACCCATTCACGCTTATTATCTTTGGTTCAGAGAATTTCTGGTAATTCCCTACTTCCTTTGCCGAACTTCGGAATATGGATTGTTGGTTCGCGCAGGTTTACTAAAGTCTCTGTCGGTAATATCCCGTATCAGCTCTAGTGTTCGTGGTTTTAAAACTACGACGTCCTAATCCCCACACGATCATGTTTGCCACCACTTTCGGCATCCTGGATCGCTGAGACGGTGTCTAGCGCAATGATGGTTTTCTGTCGTTGCCTTAACTAACCAACCTCACTGCTTAATTTCTTAGAGGAACGACGGATTGCTCACGCAGATATAGACGGAAGCGATCTGTGTAATAACGGTAATGGTGAAAAACTATCATCATAGGATGGTGCGATATCAATTAATTACCTCTGAGGGGAGTGGGCCACAGGACACGTCATTTTAAACTTTTTAAAGAGCACTGTTAAAAAATGAAGGTGCTTGTAATAAAATATTTTTGTTAATTAATAGAGTCAATTATGAAATGTTAATAATTTTAAGTGGTTTGCTTACAGCAATTGATGTATTAGCAATTTGTTTCTTTGAAGCACTAATTCCTACGCATATTCTCGTGTATTTCACATAAAACTGCAAACGGACCCTGGCCTTCAGAAACTGGTGTCGACACGAAGTATGGCAATTATTAGCTACGAACGCACATTTTTTATGTACCGTACTTTCTGTGAAAATAATAATAATAACGCCTTGAGTGTAGTTCCAGCTTGTTCTCGTGTACAAGCGCACGGGCAGTGTGAGTACACGGAAGAAGCTACGTGGTCTTGCTATTCATACTCTTTACTCCGGCAATTTACAACTTGTACTATATGGAGTTGAATATATTTAAATTGTTACTTTCCTTATTTCAGATCCATCGAATGAAGAATGTGATGCAAAATCAAAAGGGGATATCAGTGAAAAGTTACCATATAGCAGGATGTTTGCGTGTGTTCTTGCTCTCACATCACACCTTGATTTTACATCTCATTCTCCATTCTAACCTTCCGAAATAATGTAATAACATTTGAAGTAGCGTTTCTTCAAACCCAAAAACAGAAGCATCTAATGTAAATAATTAATGTTCATCGCCACACCATCTGAACTGTGTTGAAGGCCTTTAGGCAGCTTTGGCTCAGTCGGGAGAGGTAATGACTGAAGAATTGGTGGAATGAAGAATGTAGGAGAAAACGGAAGAACTTTAGGAAGACCCACGCACACGGTGTTTGTCCACCACCAAGGCCTCATGATGCGAGCTAGGATGGAACCACACCTCTCGCAAATCGCCTCTAATATTGTCATTTCAACGAAGTCTCGATCTTCCCAACGTTCTGTTTCCTTCCGGAATATTAACCCCTACAGAATATGAAATACAATAATCATTTTTTCCTGACCGAACTACAGGAAAAATTTTGGTTTGCCTATCCCAGTTGTCGTGATCTCATTAGTGTTACAATATCAACTAATCGTCTAAGTCTGTGGAACCTCCTCCGTTCAACTATTCCCATGTATCATTCTCAGAACTTTATTTTCAAGCACTCAGAACCTATGTTTATATCCTCCAACTTTCGTGACCTTAAAGAATTACCGTTATAATAACTGTTCCGTATGTATTGAGTTCTAACTTCCTTGATATTAAACGTGAAGTTAGAAGCTGCTGGCGGAAAGGAAACATGCGTTGCCCAATACTAATCTAAATTTTATAAAATCAAATCAATGACAGTAGATTTGAATTTATTTTGCTTTTGTTTATCTTAGTATCAGAATAATTTTCGGAAATTGGGCACCATCCGAATCTTTATATATTCTTGGATTTGGATTTGAAAGTCTTCAGTTTATCCAGAAATATCTTCCAAGGAGGAAAATTGGTCTGATGTGGATTAGAACACATCGTTCAGAACAGTAAGACCGCTTCACTACATTATCCAGGCAAATTAACCCGTATCTAGCGTGTAGAAGGAAAAAACACTACAAAGCTAATTTCTTCTGGAAAATATTAAAGGGACCTCCGTGGCCTACCACAGAAAAATCCGCTGAAATTCATTTTGAGGAACATGGAAATTCCTAAAATCCCTGAAACATCCGCCACCTTTGATTGTTCAAATAAATTTATTTCTTTGAAATAGTCTGTCAGTTGTAGAAGAAAACTAATATTTGAAGCCTAGTTTCTTCTGGGAAGTGCTAAGGGAACCTACCTGACCTACCACAAAAAATTCCTAAAATCTGCATGAAATACCTGTAACGTCCAGGATTTTGGGTTTTGCGAAACAAATTTATTCCTCCTTAACGATTTGTCGTACGGTCATGTGCTTTGTAGCAATCTACTAAGTTAATACCAGAAAATATAATTTGTATATATTTTTTTGCAAATTAGAAGAAGTTCTGAACAAATGTATTCATCTATAAATAAAAAGATACAACTTTAAGTTATTATTCTCCCCTCAAATTCTTACTCTTATTCTTGCCTCAAATTGTTCTTCTTACTTTAAACGATCGGATGAAAGCCAACATACCCATTGAGCCGTGCCTGTGACTTTTATTTGGACGCTCAATATCCGTAATTTGAAATAAGAATAAACAACTGATTTTTTTTTTAGATGAATATAAGTACTCAGACTTTTGTTTCGAATTTGAGAAAATTATATACAAAAAAAAGTTTAGGAAACAAAATTGGCATTTTTCTGTGGTAGGTCCCCTTAGCACTTCCCAAAGAAAAAAAGATTCAAATATCTGTTTCCTTCTACAACTGACATCCTATTTCAAAGAAATAAATTTATTTGAACAATCAAAGGTGGCGGATGTTTCAGGGATTTTAGACATGTTTCCCAAAGGAAACTTCAAGGAATTTCTCTGTGGGAGGTCAGACGGTCTCTTAGAAGTTTCAAAAAGAAATCAGGATTGTAGTATTTGCTTTCTTCTTTAACTGATCTATTACACAAAAGAAATAAATTTGTTTTGAAAATTCCAAGATGGCGGATGTTTAAGGGACATTTTACATATACCGCAAGGGGAATTTTAGGTGATTTTTCTGTGGGAGGTCACGAAGGTCCTTTAAAACTTTCCAAAAGAATCTAAATTTGTAGTATTGTTTTCCGTTTTCAACGGACACAATAATCGCAAGAAATGCATTTGTTTTGAAAATTCCAAGATGGCGGACGTTTAAGGGATTTTAGGTGTGTTCTCCAAGAGGGATCTTTTGCGGGAGGTCCCCTTAACACTTTCCCGAAGAAAATAGTTTTTTGGTAATTTTATCCTTCTACAACCCTAATTTCCCTATACAATAAATAAACCAAAACTTAAACACCAAAATTTGTTTAACAAAACACAAATGCCTTCCTAAACGACGGCTTTCTGTCTTTCCTTTACCCTAATAGCCTCTAGGAGTTACGCGCGTATTCCATCATTGCTCTAACAAACGAACCTGTAAGTGAAAAAGTTAAAGCAACGACAGGAAACCCTCGCTGCGCTGGACACAGTCTAACTTAAATATGAAGGAAACTAGAAATGGTTTATCGAAAGCAACTATATATTTCGAGGCAGTTCCTCATCTTCATTAGTAGAATGAACGTACATTCACAAGTTTGAACACATCTCACTTTTTAACACATGAAACCCTATATTAGTCGTTTCGCAAAAGTATTGCGGCCTCGCAACAAATTTGTCTCTTGTCTTTGCCACTGTACGTGAGCCGTCTTGGATTCCTTATCTCGGCAGTTATTACAACACGTCATACTACTAAAGATGAGGAACTACATCGTAACGCATGGTTACTTTTAATATAGTTTTGTATTAATTTACATGAGTGTATTCACTCTTTTTCATTCAATTTTACCTTTTCTACTGCCTACTCGGCCTGTTCTTGTACTTCATATGCACAAAGGATAAAATAAGAATGTTGAGGAGACACAGACAGATCCACAAAAGCTTCACACAAGCAGAAATCGTCGAAAATATGTTTATCAAAGTCAGAAAAGAGTGGCTGCCGCACCGAAAGCTGTTTAACAGAGAACCCAAATCGTCTCGGCGGGAAAACTATTTAAGTAGAAAAAAGAAAACTGAGAAGCAAGGTAGGTAACGCAATTTGTAAAGAATTTTCTTAAGGACAATGGGAGATCAATAAAGGAAAATAAAAACTATTTACGATAAATTTTTACCGTACCGTAAACACAGGTTACTTGAGCCCGAAGTTTTCGATATTTGTTACAACTGTGAAAATTAAATAATGGAATAAATAAAATTTGATACTGAGTGGCTATTGGCTGAAATGTAAATTAATGTTGGTCGATAAAACAAGAAAATGTAAACTTTCTGGTCCGTCTAAGATTTATATATTAGGCTCAAGTTGCCCCCTGTAGTACTTTGCTCCCTTCACAGTGCATGACAAAATGATCGGGGCAAAGTAAGAATTAGGTTCGTTAATAATAGACTTGCCCTTGTACAAAAGATGCCAAATTTTAGTTGTGATGATACAAAAGTCAGTAAAAAAGTTCTTTCTTTTCTAGTTGCAAACAAAGTTCAGAAAACAAGCGTCAAGACTAAAAAAACAATGTTGCAGACAACGAAACGACTGAAAGAAACTGGCACTTAGACAAACGCAACACATTTTACATTGGAGTGCAGTATTTTGTCACGTCACAAGTTATTGCGATATTCATCAACATTCTTCTGTGGTATTTCACATGGACCTTTTTTTTTACTTTAAGCAGCAAATTACAAGACGCTTGAAATTGAATATTAAAGCATAGCCAGCCACATACCCAGCAATTAGTTCCGGAGGCAGTTCGAAGCTTTTAGGAATGGGGGTGGGTTAGGTCTAAACTGTGTTTGCCTGGATAGAAAATTCACATCATTACGCCAAAAATGATATTCCTTTTACACACAATTCTGCATTTTATACGGGTTCGGACCCACCCATAAATACGTCCCTGACCAGAACAATCATACAATCTTCTTATAAGAACTTCAATACAATACAAACTATTTATACGCCTTTTGAGCCTATGTTAAATCTGGATGCAAGCACAGTCTGTCTGGGCTCAAGTAACCAGCTTTTCATAGGTTCGATTCAGAAGTTATGTACAACGAATATTTTAAAATAATATATTCTCAATACAACAAAATGATCAGTTGGGAATTAGTTTGCAGAGGAATACGTTACAAACGCACTTCTCTGATTTCTAAGGTCATGCATCTACTGTGCACACATGAGAATTATGGTTGGGAGAAACGAAACAACACACGCTGCCCTGCACTCTGGTGGAGCTTCTGCATCATTAACAGCTGCTCCAGTTCTAGGGAATGGTCCTATACCAGTAAAACGTCCAACTACGTGAACCTCTTTTGTTGTCCGTAGTTGAATTGCGAGCTCATGGGCTTAAGTAGGAACTTAGGGCTCAAGTAACCCGTGTTTACGGTACTTAAATATTCACTTAGTGGAAAATGTTCCTGATCTATTTTATCTGTCTCCCTCCCTCATCAAGAAACAGTTGGTAAATAATAAAACAAAATGGAGTACGAGTAGAAAACAATATGCAAAACAGTAAGTAAAGGAAATTCAATGGGAAACTTTAATGATATTTCTTAAGAAAGAAAATTTAGAGAAAAAGCTATCAGGGAAGAAAGAAGAAAGGCAAAAGAACAGAAGCAAATGCCCAGGAATGTTACGTACAGTTAAGGCAATGTTCATGATTGGCGGGAGGGAACAAAACAGAGTAAGCTCGTTCATTTATACTGTGGTAAATGATTTAGGATTAAGAATTTTCAGTATACTAACACGGAAGGTTACAGCTGTGATATGAAGTGTTCTGCAGTACAGATAGCTGAGGTAATTGTGAACTGAAGGAGTAACGATAATTCAAATAATGAGAGGTCTCGCTGAAGTAGAACGCGAGACAGAGGTTACAGCAGAGGTAAATAAGGTTGGAGAACTGTCACAGCGAGTCTTGTGAGCGATGAAATGGTCGAGAATTGGACTGGGATAAAAACACAAAACAAAAACCAAAAAAAGCAGGACAGGTTCTGCAGCGAAACACATTGGATATACCAGATTGATGAGAAGGACCTACATGGGTCTAGCTTTGGTCAGAATGGTGTTTACATTGATCTGCGATAGACTATTTTAGGGCAAGAAGAAAAGGCTCTGTCGGTTTCAGGTGAAGCAATCACGATGAACTGTGCTATTTTGGGAAGTGTCTGGACTACCCGAACGCAGAGTCAGAAGATTGGAGCTCAGGGAGCTTCACAGGAAGTTAGATAGAATTACCGGTGATTCTCGCCACAGTCTGATTATTTACGGAAGAGGTGACGAGGCTATTATCGCCCCGTATAAGCTAAGGAGTGGTTATTGAAAGAGTCTTGAAGCACTTAACGACGTAGATCAGTATCGTCATCGGGGGTGAAGTCGATCACTAAACGGTTTATTTGCAATGCTAGCATTTGGTTGTTGCGTGCAACTATCCTAATCCCTTCGTACCAATGATACTAAGGTACTACCGTTGTTTCATGTAGCCACGCTGAGGTTGGTGTGCAAAACCACAACATTTAGTAATGATCGACTTCTCCCCTGATGACGGCAGTCTTCAAAGGAAATCATCTCTCACTTCTAACGTTTCGAGAGCTAATACGGCTCTCATGGTCAGAAAATAACGCCCAGATGATTGTTGTAAGAAGAATAGAAGGCAGTGAGATAAAGCTTAAGAAAATGTGCCATGGACTTAGACACGTTAAATACCAGTGTTTTTTCCTTGTATTCTTAAGCTATATTTAACTTCCTTCTATTCTTCTTACAAAACATCTACGCGCTTTTTCTTTCTTTCATCATGAGAGCAGCATTAGCTCTCGACACGTTTGAAGTGAGAAATAATTTCATCATTTGAAGACAACTTATCTACGCCAGTAAGTACCAATCAGCATTGCTTTAGTCTTCAGCGCATCAAGACTTTCTTAGAGTCTTGAAGTAGATTGTCAAAGGAACAGATGCGTGCGTATGGTATGGGAGAGAGGGTATGTATGGTAAAGTGCAAATGGTTATATCCTGTTGTAGGTTTGCTGCGGAGGTCTGTCTCAAGTCGAATTAAATTTGTTTTAAGGCCTTTAGGCAAATATGGCTCAGGGAATTTAAAATCCGCTTGATAATTTTAGTCCTCTGCATGGAAAATCTAAAACGTAATCAAACTCTTAAAATTGGTTTCCAAATATGAGTGTATAAATAGAAAGAGTTCTGTTTCTCAGGACTCCTCTTCACCCGGAAGAGATTGAATATCAAAGTTGATTTTTTGTGCACTGTTAACATACCGGCATCAAAGTATCTCGAAGGATATGCTTCGTTATTCTTTTATAAATTTTTGAAAATCCAAAAAATCGTATACGCCCAATATCTATGCTGGAACAAAATATAAAAATCTGATTTCTTCTCACGTTATACATTTATGTCCGAAGTAAACTACGGTAAATATTTGAACTTTGATATGTGAATTTGAAGGGAACTACAAATTTGGTGTAAATAATACTTGGGATCGCTGTGGTATGGATATTGGAGATTCTTATCTCTGGTGGGAGTCCAGATATAAATCTACCTTTTTAACACGTTCGGCACTTATGTAAGAAACTAAGTCTAATCGGAGACGATAAAATACGGAATGTAATTGTGAATGCGTTTATAATTATCATCTTCATGGTATAATCGGAGTAGTTGTATCACCGTTGGCAAAGAAAAGGATTAAGCTGGCGTCACCCGAGCTTTAAAAGTACATTTAGGCTAATGTAAAGCAAATATCTCAAAAAAAAAAAAGATGGCAGCACTCTCTCCGTATATGTATAACGTATGTTAATCGTTGAACGGAATTTCAATATTGCTCCTACAAATTCAACACTAGAGAGTTAAGATTTTCAGGAAAGAAAATTCATAACCAATTCAACAGTTCTATCTGTGCCGATATTATTATTTTTTTGTTCATTATTCAAATCGAATTTTTTTGTAATGGATATCCAAACCGATAACAATGAAACTCTTTCATCAAAGAACAAGAAAGAAAATTTTAAATCTGCACGAACAGAACTCTCGAAATAGTTATGAACATCCTTCCCTATTGAATTTGTAGGAACGGCATTGAAATTTCGTGCAAAGATAAAAATATATTATACATATACGGAGATAGTGCTGCCATCTTTTGTTGGAGATCCTGGCTTTACATGGCCCATCATAAGAGTTAAGTTGAATGAATCGGCAACTCATGTTTCTAGTAAATGTTTTCGATATTCAGAAACACGCTGCGTTGTCATTAACTGTTTTAAATTGTGTGAGGCTCAGTTGTTCAGTGGTGAACACACACACATATTCAACATTTATTGTCTCCATCGTTCGTAGAAAGAGGAAGGGAAGTTATGTATCGATCAAGCTATTTAAATTAACATATGGGTGATAGCCACTGATAAATGTACACACGTTGAAAGAGGAAACATTAGGAATCGAGGTAGAAATAAATTGAAATATTTTTGATGAATTTTATGGCAGTTATCGCGTGGCTGGATTACTGGTACAAAAGTTTACTGGTGTCGACTCTTATGGTTATTAACTGGAATTAATGTTAATAATGTATGGCACCAGTTTCCGGCCACCGAAAGAAGTACCGCAGAATGGGGTGGATTGACCGATATTCAATTCTCTCAACTTTATGTGATGATGGTGATTGGTGTTCTGCCAGAAGTTTTCTGGGCAGCTGAACCGATGGTGGTTTGCCATTGCATTTCATCGGATTAATATGTAAAAAGAAAGAGCGACCTACAGTTTAACGTTAGCTCGGAAACTTTGGTGTCTCAACCGGTACCCATTGATTAAATGGCTTACCACTCGTTCCCCTGAAAGGGTCTGGATTAGAGAATGGGTCTCATTAAAAAAGGCCTTTTCGAAGCCGTCTAGAATTTTCTATCCTATGGTTCGGAAAAAGGAAACGATTTTCCGTGTGAATCTTGTGCGGGTAAAAACTTTGATGATTAAGATATAGAATAAGCAAAATTTTATGTGAAGTAAAACCTGGCTTAAATTAGCCCTAGTACTGATCCAGTAGCAGGCATTTTTTGTTTATGTACCCACATAGAAAGTTGCCGATTTTTCTCGAATATTTTATTTACTTATGACAAAATTTAAGAGTAAAATTTTTATTGTTGATAGAACACTAATTAAAAAAAAACACTTAGGTTTTCAATGCCTAGAACGTTGTATTATGTGTGATATATAATTGGTACACATAATGCAACAGGGGTCAGAAAATTAAAAAAAAAAAACAGGTGGAATCGATAATTTTCGGCCATATGGAAGAAGCAAAATTATGTTGGTGGAGTAAATTAGATTTCAATAAAGACTTAAATTGAAGAGATATCAAAGCTGCTAACGGTATGAAAGCAGGTTATGTGTTTGCAACACTGCTTTTAGTTCAGGATTCGCTCTTTCTTCTTAATTGGCGGTAAGTGTTACTGTCGGGGGATAGTAGGAAAGAATTAGTAGTGGTTGGTGCAAATAAAAGGACACAACGTAATACCAACCAAAATTAACATTCATTACGCACCAGAAACATGTTAGGCCGCCCTTCCATACATGCGCTTACTGCGAGTTTTACTTGGGATTCCTGTTCCATGTGAAATGAAAAAAAAAAAAACACCGAATCTGACTCCTAACCGGTGGTCACCATTTTATTAGTTAACAGAGAATCACTTGTGCAGTACAAAAATACCGAACTTCATTCTTAACCACCTAAAATTATTATTATTTTCTTAACAGTAAATTGCGTGCGGAATAAAAAAAACACCAAACCTAACTCCTAACCTCCACCAAAGCAATGGTCATTATTTTATGGAAATTGTTATCTTAATATCTCTATGGGTGTTTGAGATCTCAGACCACTGTAAAAGTCACCACACTGACTCTAAACATGGTGGATTCTCGCTGTTCTACTAAGTAAGTTTGAACTTTATATTTTTCTATCACCAAGGAGACGTCCGTATGACACTTAATTTTTCACAGGGTTTAGGAAGTACTGTATGCCAAATACGACGTAAAAGAGATCGTCTGCGAAAATTCCAAGTGGAAAGAGCAACAAAAAGTGATGTGCACAGCTATTTTCACGGTAGAAGTTGTCAAGCGAAAAAAATTCAATACCGGTAAAACGCGTTTGTGGTCGTAGTGCCTTAAGTCGTGAGGTAGGGGCGAGGAAAAGAACAAATGTTGCAAGTTTCAACACTGTAGCATTAAATTATGCCTAACACCAAGTACACTGCACCATATAATGTTTGTTATATTTTATTTTCCTTTATTTGTGTTACATGTTTTGAGTAAGTCTCACAGGTGTGGCTGGATACTAGCAATTAACATTCAGTTAGTGGAACCCCGTAGCTGAAAACTAATATTTTTTCCTATGTCATCAATTCTATCCTTCTTACGGGTTACAAATATGTTTCATCATTTCATACAGCGTTAATTCAAATACAATACATGGCGCAAACTACGTATTGAGGCAAATAC
>JAGDQP010017655.1:21354-38061 GCA_022664845.1 Lepisma saccharinum | reverse complement strand
AAACAAAAATTACTTTATAGAATCGGTCGAACTAAAATTTTAATAATCTGAATGTTACAGTAAGTTATTAATACGTAGGCTAGTCCCTGACAGTGCCAGAATTCTCACAAGTATTGTCATGTCCACTAGCTTTGTGTTTGCTCAGGGTTTCTTGCAGATAAACATCTCCGTCGAACAGTTGTACAGCTCCAAAGATACTTTTGAAGGCTCCAGGAAATTTGAAACCTGGGGCGGACTGGCCCGGCCGGAAACACGGAAATTCCCAGGTGCCCCCCCCTCACCCGCGCCGGTCCTTTTGTCTTGGAAGCGTATTGTTACTCAATAAAAAAGACCGCTTACTCCACTTTTGCTACTACTTGTGGCGTTAGGGTCTTGTCGTGAGTCTAAAATTAGCAATTTTCACACACAAGACTTATACATGGAGGTAGTGTTAGTGTTGTAATCTCAGCAGGCCTACTGTGTCTGTAGGGCCCTTACAAATCGCTAGAAGGGGGCTGTAATGTTTAATGATAAATGCACAAGGCTTTAATACATTCATACTATTTTAAGGCGTAATACGATTTACGTTATTAAAACTTTATTTTGAGACCTGGGGCCTGTTTCACGAACGTACTTGCCAACTTTTCACTCTTTGTCTTTAGTTTGCATTTCCGGAAGACTGTCTCAAGAGCGCTTACCTTCCGCCACAAACCCTTGTTCTCATTCAGTCACTGTTCTATCATTTTGTGCAAGGAGTGTGAATATACTAGGAATATTCAATTGTTAGTAAACTTTTGACTCCTAAAACTAGGCAACCAAACGACAGTAGGCCTACACATAAATATTGTGCTGGAAGGTTGTCGGTCTTGTGACAGTCCTCTGGAAATGGAAACCGAAGAGTGAAAAATTGACAAGTACTTTCGTGAAACAGGCCCTTGATCAGTATCCTAAAGGCCTTTACAAGTTTTGGGGGCTCACTACCATGAACGGTATTGAAGGCCCTTGAAAGGTGTATTTCGAACCCACGCTCCACAACACCCACTAGCACTAGAGCTTATTCGTTTCCCAGGTAGGGCCCTTTCTTTACCAGTCCGTTCCTGTTTCAAACTATGTTCCGTATGCTATTACGAGTAGTGTAACTAGAATTTTCGGCCCCTCTTGCAAGAAACCTTGTCCTATTATCTCCCACATGCAATTTAAGCCAGTGATTTATCCACACTCCCCTAAGGACACCCACAACACCACCTGATGCATTATTGCACACCCCCTTTTGGGGGTGTAATATTTCAAATAGTGTTTTCATACTTGTTCTAAAAAATGAATTCATTACACGAATGATCCATAACATTCCACGTATCCGTACATGCTCAGTGAGTGACGATTCAAAATATGAAAATTTCACATTCATAATGAAATGGAAAGTTTATTATATTTTTCAGTCCAGTGCTTGGGAACGATGGTTCGAACCACACGTGCATTCAATCTCGCAGAAGCTGGAAGAATTTTTCACCTTGGACAAACAGCCAACATTTATAATCCCGTTACAAAAGAAAGAGGCCTCTGTAAAATGTCTTCACTTTCCCCACTTTTATTATCATAAACTCGCTGAAAGCAAATGACAATTCGGACTTCGTAGGTTCTTTCGACGTTCACTAACTTCTTTTGTCCTCTCTCGGCCTCTCCATGGAAGCGATTAATTTTGCAATACGTTGTCAATCGTCGCCCTTCAAATATATACATCTGAACCAGAAAAAAGAGAAGATGTGAGTGATAAGATCGTGAGAGAAAGACAGAGATAACAGGACAAAATGCTGCCAGCACTGCCACAACTACTGTATACATAAAGAATTTTATGACCGCGTAAAGTTTGTGGTTGCAGAAGTTGAAGAACCTTTCCCCAGTTTGGAAATAATGAATGGAAAGAAATGAAGTCGGTGTCATAATGCAGTGCTTCTCTCATTGCCAAAGGCAGTTTAGGGCAGGATGGATGAGTGTCAAATGGAAAAGAAGGCACATTTTTTCCCCTTCATATTCCTTTCAAATTCCACACCATTCAGAAGTTCATTCAAAATCATTTATTGGTCTTAAATATTTTTTTCACAAGAAAAACGCCAAGTACGTCGCTAAATACAAAACTAATAAACCCTCTTTTTGTTGTTCGTTTCCGACAACAATAGTGACCATTTTGTGCTTCTCCATATCCTCGACACAGGCTGAGCGGCGTCAGTATAGGGAATGTTGGACATAAAATTGACATAGTTTTTAACACAAGGAAGTAAATTGAAGTGTTTAACTTTTTTTTTTGCACATTTCAAAGAGTTTCGTAAATTGGTAGCGCCCCGGATTTTCACTTTTGAAATATATTGAAGTATTTTAGGGTACCACGAAGCCTCAATTCTTCTGTTAGTGGTATTGGAAATATGAAGCTCGAGCTCATTTTCCCACGCTTTTGGAAGTCTATATCGTCGAAATAAAGCATTTATCATTTTTTTTTAATTTCATGGCAGGAATCCCGTGAAATAGTTTTCTTTTGTGTTATTTTGTAACACTCTGTATATATCGAAAGGTAAGTCGAAACTTCAAATTTTACCCGAGAAGATGAAACAAAATGCTCCTGCACAAATTTATTTCCAGCAGAGTGGTCCTCGAAGTGATAATAATAAAAACAAAATATGGAACAATATGCAAGGGAAAAATCTTATCAGCTACAACTAAAAAGAAATCGCGTAAGTGTAAAAATACTTGTCTTACGAGAAATTTAGTTTGATAGAAAATCATTATAACCATGTTGGCAATTTTGTAACTTCTTTCTGGATTTCGGTCACATCACCTCTTCGGGTGAAGTGCGTTGCTCAGCGGAGTCCAAATTTAATCCATTGTTGAGCTTTTTTCTCAGCAGGAAATAATTGAACTTCTAGTGTCTAGTCCATTGGCAGATATCAAAAACAAGACACGAAGAGTAAGCTACTCATATATGTAAGTGATTTTAAATGTCTGTTAGAATCAGAGTTTAATGTCTAGGGCAGCTAAAGAGCGCAGGGGCGAATTTCGGCCCTGTACTGGCCTCGCCGGGATAGGCCAAAAGTTTCCAAACGCATAGCGGAACAAATAATAATAATAATATTATTATTATTATTATTCTGTAATGAATCATTATTATGCCCCCAAAATCTACCCCTTCGGAGCAGTGGGCCAGGCCAAGAAATGAAACCGAAATCCACCCCTGTCTTCAGATAATTTACTTTTATCGATAAATAAATGTTTTATATATTTTGTACGGTTCAAGTATCATTGACTATCACTGAATGGTTTGAATCAGCTGTTCGTATACGCGGATGATGTAGATTTAATAGGACACAATATAGATGCACAACAAAGCAACACCGATGGCTTAGTAGAAGCGTGCGATGAGATAGGTCTACAGGTAAACATAGATAAAACAAAATACATGATAACAAGCCGAAACACAGGGAATGAAGGAAATAATAACATAAGAATTAAGGATGAGGTCATAGAGAAAGTAAACAAATTTTAATACTTGGGAGAATACGTAAGAAGCAAAAATGAGGTCACGGAAGAAATAAAAAAGTAGCTTAGTATCGGGCAACGCATGTTTCTATTCAGTCCAAAAACTTCTAACATCACGATTAATATCAAGGAAATTGAAATTGAAAAAATACAGAACGGTTATTCTGCCGGTAATGCTTTACTGTTGCGAAAGTTGCAGTACGACCATAGCAGATGAACATAAACTACGTGTGTTTGAAAATAAGGTTTTGAGAAAGATATACGGGCCGAAATGCGACGAGATGGCTGGAGAATGGAGGAGACTGCAACTCCACGGACTGTACGATTCACCAGATGTAAAAATAATGAAATTGCGACGACTAAGGTGGACAGGCTATGTAGCTCGGATGAGGGAAAAACGAAGATTATATTCTATTCTGGTTGGAAGGCCGGATGGAAGGAGACCATTGGGAAGGAGACGTCGTTGGGAGGACATTATTAGAAGGGATCTTCGAGAAGTAGGTGTTCGTGATGAAAACTGGCTTGATGTTGCCCAGGATAGAATCCAATGGCGAACGTTTGTTACTGCGGCGATGAACTTTCGAGTTCCATAAGACATAGAGTTACTACGGTTCGTACCTAAACTGCCATAATTTTAATACCGTAAGCTATTCAGCTCAAAAATTGCACATGATACAGTTTCCTTGTGTTTATTCTGTTAACCAGGAACAATGCTCTAGGTGGATTTGTGATTGGCTACAGGGGTGGATCCCGAGGGTCGGGACCCCCCCCCCAAACTCAGAGTTTTATGGGAAAATAGTATAACTTCAAGCGTAATTATACATATTTAATATACATTTCATGCCCACACTCACTTTGGACTCCACCTCCCGGAAGCTCTTGGACTCCCAAAACCATATTCTGGATACGTGTCTGATTGGCTGATGAAATTACTTCACGTTGAACTACACAATTTTTTTTTTTTTTGACAAAGATGGATATAATCAATTTTCATGCTCATACCGTACTATATAGCAGGTGTCTCCAACCTTTTTTGTCGATGGGCCAAATTGGCTAATTAAGAAGAGGGATAGGGCCGCATTGTAAAGGATCAACACAAAGTATAGTAATTACAGGACTAGTATCAATAATGCAAACTGAAATTACTTGAAATAATGACCAAAATTGTTTTTTTTAAGTGACTTTTTCGTGATGTCACTTTTAATGTATTACATACATTTTATGCCTGAATATATTAATTTGATTGTAACTAGGGAATGTAAGTTACTTATTTTATGATACTTTTAGTAACAGTTACGTTGTTTCGTTTTACTGAATATCCCAACCAAGAGAAGACTGATTAAGATTGCAGCCGTAAGGCTTTATTTATTGCCATCAATTCAGTTTTCAATAACCAGTATTCAAATTAAGCACTAAAAGTACTTGCTTTTAGATATTAACAAACTCACTTGGCCTGATGAAGATAAAATTTTGATAAAAGTGATATATATTATGCTTACTTTGTATATAATAAAAATGGTTTCAGAATATTTTATCCATTTTTACAAATATTTCAGCTGAATACTGGCTAGGTTATGGCCTCCATTTTGTAATGAATTTGAAGCCGTAAACAGTAAAATTTATTTTTCGTTTTATTTGGCGCATTCAAGTTGGCTGTAATACAAACAAACCAACAGAAAATTGTTATTACAAAGTTAGTGTCAAATATATTCCAAATACTTTCAATTTGTTTTGTTTGTTACAGACGGGAAACTTGCACGTCCCCCAGGGGTGTGCTGGAGAGGACTCGCGCGAGCCCTTAGTTAAATATTTATATTTATTCCGAACCCTTTGTTGAATTATTTGGAGCCCTTCCTCTCCCCCCCCCCCCAAAAAAAAAGGTTGAACATTTTTTTTGGCATTTGAAGACATGTAGATCTTTTGAAATAAAACAACTTTCCAGCCAAGGATTCCTTATTTTCAGTACATTTTTAACGTAAAGTTTGTAGCCAATGTTTGTACATACATAACACAAAATGGAAATTTTCTAATAATCTGTTGTATATCAGATTACGCGATTAATGATTATTGATGGGGTGATCTGCTTTTAATCTCCATGTCTCCATATTTACGTCTATAAACAGGATAATCCAGCCATGGGCTCAGAAATCATTTTACCGAAATTCATCTCATTTTCCTGGGCAACTTTAGGATATGTGTATGGGATTTACATTCTTGTATTTACGACATGAATTCAGAGCTACATTTTTTTTACATTATTTGAATTTGATTTTTTTTTAAATATCTTTAAACAAATAAATCGATTTAAAACAAAACAACTTGTTTTCTGTTGCTTAGAAAGTTTAAGTGACAATAATGTAGAAGCATTATTATGTAAATCATTTGTTATGGGTAACCAAACAACAGCAAACTAATGATAATTCGAGAATAAGACTCACACACAAGCTGAGACTTCTGTGAGTCGAAATGTTGTGTAAACGTCTAGTGTTCAGGGTTCGTTAAATGTGGAATGAAGAAAGCGGGAGGAAACAAGGGAACCTTGAGGACTCCACACACCAGAGGTGAGCGCTTTACCACTGAGCCACCGCCGTCCCGTGTCCCATGCTAGATGTCCCACTCAATACACCGGTAAGTGTCCAGTGTTGTTGTAGAGGACGAATTTATTGTACACTCGTAGAAGATCTTGGTAAAGACAGGATTAAAGTCACTTGCATGAATGATATTGTGAAGAAATAAAATGTATGCATGGACTGAAAGTTAAAAATAAAAAGTTGAAAGAGAAACTAGAAAATAACCTCACTACGGTGCTTTCTACCATTCGTTTCGTGTTCCGGAAATGATTTAACAAAAACCAGGCATGCATAAAGAAAGGCAACACTGATTAGGTGTGTTAATAATAATTAGTAGTGTAAATCAACGCAGGAGTTTGTGGGCGAGAGTTTGTCTGCTGTGTGAAGAGTCATCCACTTAAGATTAGCCGGCAGATAGATTTTAAGAATGTTATCGAGTTAAGCTTGGTAACGGGTTCGTGTAAGTGTGTATTTCTTAACAATTTAAGCAAATAATTTCTTATTATGGAATAAGAAGACTGGGTGGGAACAGGTTAGATTTTTTCTTCTTTTTTTTGCTCTGTGGAAGAGCTAGAAAAAAAATTAAAAAGAATTTGCGGTTTTGCGTTGCGTGTATCTGTTTATAGTGTTCTACTTCGATGGGCAAAGATACAGCAGAACGTCTTCTGGTAGTGTGCTCGGCTGAAGCGCCAGATGGCGTTAATGTAATTGGCTTGGTGAGAAATGAACCTATTTCGTATTCACAGGGTTGACATGATGTTTTGACCTACATTCGTCACTTTTTTTTTTTTTAAACAAAATATTAAGGAAAAAAAGTTCTTGCATTTGGATTTAATAAACTTGAAGTTACTTACGTACAGCGATTTTATAGTTTGTAGGATGAGAAGGCGGGGATTTTTCCCCCCTTTCTACATTTTGACTTCCCTGCCAGTGCCTGGGAAACATTTTTTATTCTATCCTCCCGGAAGGGAAAATATATTTCCCCCTTTTTAATGCCGTCCCTTAGGCTATATGCACACCACAAAAGCACTTTGTGAGGAAGCAGAAGGTGTTTAATCGCGCTTACGTTCCAACCGACAGAGCAGAGTGAAGCGAAACGAAGCACGCATAGGTCTAAGTCTATGGTTTTATAGGGTAATGAGGAATAAGTAGGAACAAATATCTCTGCTCCGCTTGAACGTATACTTTATTGATGTATGCCTGTCGTTTACAAGACTACGGGAGGAGTGTTCGGTATTTAAAACTGAACATCAAAGTCCGATTATTTTATATGGATATTATCAAATCGACATATTGAAGTAAATATCGTATCGAAATATCAAACAGAAATAGTGAACTAAAATATCGAAGGTTTGATATTTTTAAAATATCGAAATTGATTCGATCTATTGGAATACCCGTAGACTATACGTGTTTTGTTGATAGAAATCGTTGTTTCAAGCAGGGTATAAATTTTCTATTTGCCTATACTATTGTTATAATATTTTTTTTTTTTTATTTCAATACGAAATTGAAAACAGCCTCTTTGTGAAAAATACAAAATAATAATAATAATTCGAAGGGCAAAGCGGAAGTAAAATTATAGCTGCTTTCGTTTAGAAGATGGTTTGCGTTACTGGTAGAGTTCTTGTAGTGCAAAAGAGCCATAAAGGGCAGGTTGTAGCCTATAGTATTACTAGATTAAAAATGGCCGATTAAATCAACCCAAATCTGAAGTCAGGTCTGTGTTATTTCTTTGGTTTAGGCACTAACCTGCGTTACAGTCAGACAAAGTTTTTGGGGAGAAGTCGCTAAATTTTTCAGTGCTGAGAATCGTTAAGGTAAGTAAAACAAGTTCCGATATAGATAGAGTAATGGAATCTTTATACCAGCAATGACGGCACTAAAATAGAAAGTCCGCGAGAGGCTACAATATTTTATTTGGAACAGTCTAGGGGCTGACATAAGTTTAATACATGTAATTTGAAATTTGAAATTTTATTTGTCCTTCAAGTATCGAAGACTCAGGCCGGAATAGAGGAGGGGAAATGATATGAAGTGTCAGTCATTGGCTAAGTTGAAGGTCTTCGGATTTGTTTGCTATGACCGAGGAAAAGATTGGAGAAACCTTACTCAGAATGAACGGCCGCTGGACGACCTCACGAATGCTAAACCAACACTCTACAACTGAGCTACGACCGCTCGGTAATTACGACACATGTATAAAATAAAGAATACTCACATAGGAGGGTAACGTAGATTTTAGAGGGGCTTCATGTCCCTAGTCCCCCTGTAGCGCCGTCCCTACAAACCAAGATCACAGTCGCGATCTACACCCTTAATATTAAGTAACATTCCAGATAATAGTATATACGTTTCATACTCCCCCCCCCCCCCGCTTTATGGTGTGATAATGGGTTCTTTCTTGAAGGCAGGTCTATGGATCGAAGGCCTCTGGGCAAGGTGAACATGGTGGTTTGTCATTGCTTTACTTGGGATAAGGATGACGTCCTAGGGACATGATTTATAGCTTTTAAAGTGGACTCCGAACCACTTGTCCCCACTGAGTATGGAACCCGGGACCCTTTAATTTCAAGGTACAAAGCTTTATCACTTAATTCACCTACAGATAATTAAATTTTAAATTTTGTCCGAAATTTCATATATCAGTACAAAACCCCTTCGGGGTAAAAAGAAGAGTGACGCAATAATTCTACTCACAAAAGAAGTGATATCCATTTTGTGAGTGACTTTCTTTGTGTCAGTATGGCGTTGTTTCCTTTGTAATAAAATTAATACAATTAAGAGACTTAGCATCCTTCCTTCCCCCATAGTGACACAAAGAAAGTCACTCGCAAAATTGATATCACTTCTTTTAGGAGTAGAATTCTTGCGTCGCTCTTCCCTTTACCCCGAAGTGGTTCTTGTACTGATATCACTTATTTTGTAAGGCTGCATATTAAAAAAAATTACATAGTCTTCACACAAAAAGGTCGATCTTGGACCATGGTAGGCTCCGTATCTCAAAAACGGTAACTCCTATAATAAGCATCAATTTACCTCTACGAGGCCCGCAATTGACCCCAAAACCCCCCTGGTAACAACCACTTTTTATTCAAGCAAAAAGACAGACAGAATGACAGAGACCCTTTTCTATCATTTGTGAAAATTCTGTGATTGGGCTAAAAAAAAAAATCATAACTTTTGAACGCCTTCACCGATTTTGATGTGTGATACACCGTTTGAAAAATATTGAAGCGTAGATTACGATTCCGCTAGTTTCGTCCGCCTATAGGTCTGGGGTCAGTACTATCACCAGAAATGTGAATTTCTTAATTATTTTTTTTCGAACCGCCCTAGGAAGGTCCTACCGATCCATTTTGTGTGTGTGTGTGTGTGTTTTAGTATGGCAAAGAGCTTTCAAGTGCAAGTTCAAGCATCAAATCGTCCTTGCCTTATAGTTTGCTAGATCCGAAATTAGCTGTATATTATGTGAGTGCCACTAAGAGACTCCTTTCTTAGCGTCACTCGAAGAACAACTGTTCTTCGTGATACCGGCTTTCTTCTCCTCACTCCAGTTTTTAAGAAACATTCTGCCAACTCCTATCGTTGCGTTATTACGTCCGTCCGTGAAGCGCATTCGCCTAGCAGCGTCGTCATCCATCAAAGACGTGAGACGTTGAGTTCATCTGCGATGGCACCTTCCAGACAGAAGACTGACTCATTTTCCACGTTCAAGCAATTTCATCGTCGTGAACTGTGTCAGTGGTGATATAGATGATGTTCTTTTTCTCAGACGATGGATAGATGTTGCTGTGTCACTGGGGCAACAAGAGATTTCGTTGAATGAAATTGCAACCAGAACTGATTGAAATACGCCCTGGCAATAGCAGTGTTGCTAAGCCATGCAGTTCTTATTCAAAGTCGATGCTAAAAGAAAAGTAAATGAGACAATACGATATGTGGTAGCACAGCACCATCGTGTTTTATATTTGTTGCTTGTGAGTTTAACCCTGGTAATATCTGTCAAGTTCACAGATATTTTTGCGTGTTAGATTTGTATCATTTTATATATTTTTTTCGATATTACACTGTTGTTAATTAGAACGTTTAGACAGCCAATACATTTCAAGTTTTCGTTGTTGTTTTAAATTTTCATTGTTTTTTTTTTTTTTTAAGTATCTCATTTCATTACGTGTGGGGTTTGAAGACTAAGATACAACTATCGTTGATACCCGCGTTGATAAAACTAAGAAACAATTTCTTATTGGAAAATACTGTTACGCTGAGTATGCTATAGATAGTATATATAAGTGAGTCACCGACCGGTCGTGGCTCGGTCGCAAGAGCATTAATTGGTTTGTATGCGAATGATCTTGGGTTCGCTTCGAGCTGCTGACCGTCCAGACTGAGGTTTTCCAGGGTTTTCCTCAGTGCCACCAGGTGAATGTGGAAATACTACCTTAACAAATGCTCTGGCTGCTATCTTCGTATCCATTTCCGGAAGATTGCTCGCCGAGGGACGACATGCCTCAAACGTGACGGGCATAGGCCTAAAACTTCCAGCTCAGCTCATAAATCGAAATAAAAATCAAATAGACACTACTTTTAAAGTACGTTTTTCTCCGCATTGCCTGCTAATATATTCCAGAACACTAGTCTTACTCCTCCCCTCCCGGTCCCGCCCCCCTACTCGCTCAGCTGTCTTTGTTTTCTCGCATCTTTTCTTGTCGCGAAATTAAAAACATGGAACTTGACCTTTATCTTAAATATCTGCACAATACTTTCTTGTGGGTAAACTTTTGCAGTTCTATAAGTTGGCTTTCCATGCAGATGTCATGTTCATGCCAAGTCTTTCTGGAGCTAATCTCTGTTAGAGATCAAAGAGGGTGGGAGAAGAGAACACTATACCATTTTTTTTAATGAGAAGAAGGATATGATCCTCGTTATTGACAACAAAACAATAGAAAGGTTACATTTTAGCACATAAAGAAGAGGAGCAAAACAATGGATGACCAACTTTTCTTACTCCTGATAAAGTAACATTATGAAATTATGGTGTGTTTGAGGCCAACAAACCATTCATTTACTTGGCAAGATTTCACACAACTTGTTTTTTTTTTTCATATGACTAGTTTTTTTTCTGCTTTTCTTATAGTTTTTTTTTCGGGGGTATGCTTTT
The DNA here is from genome assembly GCA_022664845.1 of Lepisma saccharinum. NCBI lineage: Eukaryota > Metazoa > Arthropoda > Insecta > Zygentoma > Lepismatidae > Lepisma > Lepisma saccharinum. Next base: position 26,823 of record JAGDQP010017655.1, on the reverse strand, counting down.
GTAGAAATTAGTTTATTTTAGAAATATTGCTTATACAGGGTGTTACTTAAAATGTTGACATGCGTATTTTGCGTGCAAAAATAAGATTTAAAACATGCTAGAAAAAAAAGTGTTCAAACTACATTTCTAGGCTCTCATTTCTCTAGGCTCCCAGATTTCTCTTTGCGGATTCGTTGTCGATGTAAACAAGCTTTTCGCAAACTTTTAGAAGCCGTGACCCGCTAAAAATGTATTGAACAATTTAAGTCTTAATTGACGAAAAAAAAAACAAGGGCATAAGTCTTCAATATTAGTAGCATTGAAAGGAGAGAATATACAGACGAACCATACTAACACATCAATTTATTTTTCTTTTACATGTGATGTGTAATGAACATTAATTTTCATAAACTCTCAATCTGTGAGCGTTTCCCATTTTCGAGGTTGTTGGTTTGCTACCAGGGAGCAACCAATGCGCTGCTGTCTCAAGTTTCTCTCAGAATCACACCAGGTAAATGAAGGAATGGTACATTGAATTTAGACCCTGACCGGCTCCTTTCCTATCCTTTTTCGGCCCAAAACAAAGATGCCTAAAATCTATAAATAAAAGTCAAATTCCAACGAAAACTGTAGGAAACTGCCAAAGAAAAGTCTACGTTTCCTTTCAAACTCTGCCTGTTGTTCCAGATCCAAAATCAGGAAATTTACATTCTGTTTCCTACGGCATAATATGTGATCAGTATAACCGACCCATATTCCATATAGTGGAAATTTGTTGGAGCCTTGTAGGAGTGTCGCAGTGGCCCAGCCCCCAGACTGTTGAGAAACACTTTTATTTTAAACCACTGTGCACTACAGGCACCGTACACGACGTAAATCACTGTTATAGTGCAAGATTATGTAGTTCGTAGGGAAATTCATAGTAACTGGATGCTTGAAAAAATATGTTTTTATTTAATTTTCAGTAATCGGCAGTATGGTCTAAACCAGGAACAAGTGTAAAAGATGACGATCTCTCATTCGATGCAGAGAATACGGAAGGTGGCGGGCAGGACCTTAGTCAATATACCATTCGGACATTTACCTGGTGTAATTGAAGCAACCCCTCTGAAACCTCATTCATTAGAGCCTCGAGAAGGACTTGGCCCGGCGTTCGCTAGTGGCGATGTGAAGTTTATCGTTAACTGAACTATAGAATCTGGATGGTTGTGCTCCTCAGTGTAAAACTTGGACATGTGTCAGTCTCAGTGGTAAACCACAAATCAGTGTTCGTCGCTGTCTAAATACAAGAAATGTTTGTGGGCCGGATATTGGTTTAAAATTTACACACAGTTTTCAGTTTCGGGACATGGATATATATTCAGTTGATTCAAGTTTAATAAATTACCCGGTAATTAATTTGTTAGTAAGTACCGTAAACTGGGGATAATTTGGGACAGGGGTTGAACTTTGGGACACATACGATTTTACATGTTATGCACGATTGTCTATACCCGGGCTCTGCGGAAGGCGGAATTCAATTGTTCAATTGGAAGCATATATCCCTGCTGCCATCTGATAACGAATTACATAAGCACTAGTTCCCGCCTTGGCCGGACAGTCATCGTTTGTATTTGGTTGTGGTTGTTGTGTTGTGACTTGTTAGCTAGTGCCGGCAAACTTTCATCCCGTGTGGAAGAACTGCAATTGCTGGGACAAAAAAGGTGCATGCGTAGATATATGCATTGAGTATAATTCGTGTGAATATAAAAGATGTGTACCCATAAGTGTTGTGTTGAGGATGTGTGTTAGGGAGAAAAGCAGATAGAGGAAGAAACGGGAACCAGTGATAGCGAAAGCCTGTCATCGTCAAGAGTTCCTTATGCCGAGTCGGATGACAGTCCCTTGGACTTGTCTGAAGTCTCTGACATTGGCTCCAAAGCAGACACAGATCTCACTCCAATATCCAAGCCAGCCTATAGAAAAGAGACTTCGCTTTTGTGTGAGGGACAGTTTTTCCTCGTGAACTATGAAGGCGTACTTTACCCAGGACAGGACAAATTATTCAAAAGACTGTGAACGGTTTCTTGGCTAACGCCATGGAAAGAAGTAAAAAGTAACGGAAATGACCAAAGAAAGCAGAAGATCAGATGAGTTTGTTCAAACAATAAATCCACCGAAAAAAAAAAATCGGCCGTCGGGAACTCTTCATTGTTGGTGAGCTGAGTTTATATGAACAAGATCAAATTGCTTTGATATTTTGTTATGTGTATCTACTTTTAATAATCAACTTCTCTTCTGCTCTTTTCCGTTCTTAGGCATGGCTGTTTTGCTTTTGTATAGTTATTTCTAAAATATTGTTTGCAGACAACATGAAGAAATTTACCGTGAAACATCATTTTCTTGTATTTTCTTCTGTACAATGTTTAAAAATATGTGTAATACTACTAAAGACAATTATACTTTCCCAGTCGAACATTAAGACAATTTTAATTCCGAATGTATAATGCCTTGCCAATGCGACTTGTCCTAAAGTTACCCCACTCAGTGGGATAACACTGGGGCATAGAAAAGATGCATATCTTTTACACCTATTGACCAGAGAGTTGAATTGTATTTATATTTAGAAAGAGGAGGGCTGTATCCATTTGACTATGTCCGTTTTTGAGCACAATTATTAGAAAATTTTTACGAATTACAAAAAAAAAAAAAAAAAAGTCCAAAAGTATCCACATTTTACGTGATTTCTGTTCATTAGATTTTTGAGAATGTCATGAGTGGTGACTTTGGGAGTACACTGTGAGTTTACCACGAGTCTTATTTCCGTGATATTACATTTATAGATATTCCGAAGAAAGAAAAAAAGAGTTAATTTCGAAGTCAAACGTTTTTTTAATTCTAAAATTCAATATGGCAGGAGTCCTAAAGGTTATTGTTTTGAAAAATTGTCTGATTTTGTTCAAATCTCATTATCTGACAGGCACTGTGTTGAAATCTCGAGTCTGAAATTTTTACTTGATCGTTCTTAGATGGCTTAAACTCCGAAATTCAAAATGGTGGCAATCCATAATCTTGAAGTAATTATCCTTGAGGAGCTTTTTAACCCTATCGAATTACGTAGCTCCAGAGTAGGCAATTTGTATTTCCGCAGTAGATGCTGTGTCTTGTGCGGGATAGAAACACAGGCGCAAAGTGGCAACTTTGCTCTAATACTTGGATGTGATTCGCTATGGATAAAAAACACTTCCTATTTGGAAACAGCGATATATATTATAATAGCTTTTTCTTTTTATTTATTCGCATTACGTATTTGATAAAAGGACAGTTGAGAATCGAAGGTGTTTCGAAAATGAACCAGACGGATTACAAATTTCGAAACAGATATTTTCCTATTGCGTATATGATTTGCATGTCTGTTTATTACTGCTATTATCACGCATACTCGAAGTGTATTTATCAACATGTTAATGAGCTCAGCTAATGATGATGAATGGAATTCATGACCTAAATATTGTATTAACGAAACGGATGATGTGATTGCATGATAGCCAAAAAGTAAAAGCTTATGCGCAACATTTCTGTGTTTTGTTTTGTTTCTGTTTTAAATGCCAAGGACGTGAGGTAATACTGCGAGAGTTCTGAATGCGTTTGTTAATGTTTTCGATGCCATAAACTCATTCAAATCCATCCATTGATTGTTCATTTCATTTACTTAAGAAACGTTTTGCAGTTTCAAGGCGATTTTCTTCCTTGCTTCAACGAGAAAAATAAAACATTGCAATGTCACATGAAAAAAAAAAAAAAAAAAAAAACAGCTCAAAATTGGGATATTTTAACGATACACATTAATTATCTGGAAAGAACTTCCACGTTACTAGGGCAGTTCAATTGCGGATCCAGGGCTGTTGTAAGGGGGGCAGGTGGAATGGATCAGAGACTTTTCGACATTTTACCGATAAGTACATATTTTAAGTTTAAATTATCATATTTCCTTCCCATATTACTATGTTTTATTATGAACTATGACACCGGTATTCCACCAAATTGATATTTCTAGATAAATTAGGTTTGCCCTAGCAAATTGAAGCTTTTTCTGAGATAAATTGTTGAAATAATGCTATAAAAATGAAGTGGGGCGCCCCCTCTCTATATCCGCAACTAGGGCAGCCTTCAATCAGCAAAAGGAATCTTGCTTTTATGATTTTACTTTTCTGTAAAATTACTTTTTTAAAACGAAAGCAGATACAGGTGAGATTCAGTTTCATTGACCTCTTTTTTGGTACACGCTTCTGCAACCTGGTGATAATACAGCGTTTCCTTATGGTATTTGTGCACTATACGTACTCAAGTTTGTACCGTGAGTTATACTTTGTCTAAGGGCTTATGACGGATGACCTTGAAGAAATAATAAGGCCTGCGACGGGGCAGCCATTTGTAGATCATTGATTCTGTGAGTGGGGAAGCAGCAGATGCAGTTCAGTTTTCTTGATCCGGTGGAAATGTGAGCGTTTTTTCCGTGGAGCATTGTTGCCAAATTTCACACACATAACAACAACGAGAATGCAGTTGCAGTCTGTCACAGTGAGCGGAAACTGCCGAGCGTAGATTAGGTTGTGTAGCGATTATTTCATGCTTAATCTTCACTTTCTGGGGAAACAAACGACAATTTTGTAAGAGGAAAACACGAATAAAAACGAAGCTATCTGATTGCGTCTGGAGATATTTCGTTGAATACCGCTCGTACGCAGCCCAACAGCCATAAGCCTGTGTACAAATTATAGCTCTTCAACGATAGCAGGTATAGAGAAACTGACTTCAGATTTGAGGTTTGTTACGTCAGCCTATTCGTCCACCTTAAGTCTGGTGACGTCACAACCTTTCTTCAGGGTACTTTTATATTCTATGCACTACTGTCAATTTCGACATTTTTTTCTTCACTTTTTTCTTTATCTTCAGTTCAGATACCCATTCCAATGAGAAAATTGTTACAAAAATATTTCTTAAGGTGTGCGCTAAGTCTATACTATGAACTTATTTTTGCTTATTTGTATTTTTAAATATTTGTACCTGATATTCCCACCCGATGGTGCGGAACAAATTTTAACTACACTAGTGTCCAAAATTAAAACAAAACGAAGCATTCTCCACAGAAGTAATATATTTCTTGAAACACTTGGTGTTACAGGAAGGTATGCATGAGTATGGTATACAACGAAATCAAAACTGCAAAGAAACAACATTTATACTTGAAAAATACACAATACATTTCAATCTCATGGTTGCGAAACCACAAACGGATACAAGCCAGAATTATAATAAGATCAGAAAACAAAATAAAGTGATAAACCCCCAAAATGGAGTTTAATCGGGTATATGGTCACCCCTAGCAGTGATACAACAATGCTGCATAGTACAAACAGGTGCAGCGAGAAGGTCTTGTGGCAGTAGCTCCCATTATTCGTGAGAGCATCAAATGAGATGGGTGGCCGTGATCGCGAAGCAACTCGCCTT
>JAGDQP010017655.1:592-16354 GCA_022664845.1 Lepisma saccharinum | reverse complement strand
TTCCATTTATAAAATACCTAGAAAATCAAGGCATTTTGTAATTGTTACAAAACCCAAATACATGACCAAAACAACCTATTTTCGCATCACATGTGGTTGATTATTTTATATAATTTAGAAATAATTTACTTTAAGGCAAAAATCAAAGTGTTTATCCTATTTTCGGGAGTTAGTATATTTAAAGTCATAAGCATGATGCTTGGTAATTGCACGACCGAAAACGCAACACCTTGCGCCACATAAAATCTCTGCCCTTAGTTTTTAAGATAGAGCAACGATATGGATACCGTTGGAAGGAGCGGATTTGACTCTATAATCTTTGTATCGAGGTGCTTTCCCTTCCCAAGAAAGTAACAAAACAAGAATGTTGGAGTACCAGGCGCCATGTTTAAATATGGTGGCAATACACAGGGACTATACGTACGTTCGTTACTTCTATCATCCATTGTCTTCAATTTGACGCAAGAACGAAGTACGTCGCTTCACTCGTTGAGATGATATTATCGATGTTCCTATGAAAGGTGTTCCATAAAAAAAATCAAATATGGCGACTGAAAATGGCGGGAAACGGTACGGTAGATGTTTATAAACTTTTTATATGTTATTCAGGACGCAATTCTGTGCCAAATCAAACAAACAGAAATTCTATTGCAATTTATTCCGAGTTCAGTCACTTGTTTCCTTAGATTGACTGGACTATAATCTTCCGGTAAGAAATAGCGGAAAACAAACTTAGCTAGTAGCCGTGATGCATTGCGAACCACACCCTAAAAAGATGAGAAATCACCCTTTCAAGTTTGAAGAATAAATTTCATTCGTAGAGCATCGGAATCCCATCTAAAAAGATTACATATTTCCCATTCAAAGCGAGAATGTTTTGTCGAAAAACAACTATTTTCGATTGAAAGTCAACAGTTTTCGATGAAATCCTTTTCTCATCGAAAAAAGGATGAACATTTCCGCTCTTGTGATTTAGTGTGTCTATATTCTTTTAGGTGAGCGAGCGAAGCTCTTATACGTTCACTCTGTACTCCGTTGACATTTATCTCCTCTGACGTTTCTGGACAGATGGTCACCCATTTTTGAACAGTGATAGAGGCTGTGGAGGAGGCCTCAAGAAATTAACGAAAAGTTGTATGGTTTCCATGGTTACGGTACTCAAAGAAAAAGATTTTCACGAATTACGCAAGAACGGCTTGACCTATTACAAACAAACTCGGTATTCTCGTAGAGTGAACAGTCCTTCGTATTTTAGCCGCACCAAAACTTTCACATTATTATCGTTTCCATGGGAACGAGATTCAATTACTAAAACGTACATTTGCGCCTCACGTGAGAACGTTTAGACTAATTTGCTTCAAACTTGGCATGATTGTATAGACTTAAGAACATTCTAAATCAACGCTCTCCAAGAAAAGATGGCAGCACTACCTTCGTATATGTCTAATGTATTTTCACTGTAACACGAAATTTCATTACTGCTACTACAAATTCAAGCCTAGAGAGTTCAAACTTTCAGGGAAGAAAGTTCATAACCAATTCAAGAGCACGATCGATGCCGATTTTTAACTTTCTTTTTTATTCATTGTAGAAAGAGCTTAATTGTTATAGGTTTCGAGATTCACTACAACAACGAAGCGATTTCAACAATGAAGGAAAACGAAAATTAAAAATCGGCATCGATCATGTTCTTGAATTAGTTATGAACTTTCTTCCCTGAAAGTTTGAACTCTCTAGGCTTGAATTTACAGGAGCAGCAGGGAAATTTCGTGCAACGATAAGAATACATTAGGCATGTACGGAGATAGTGTTGCCATCTTTTGTTGGAGATCGTTGCTTTAGATTATCCTTAAACAACATCAATAATATCAAACTATTTACTGTTTACATGCTAACGAGACTGAATTATTTAATACACCATTACATAGGAATCAATGAGACGATTGCAATCAAACTGCACATAATTGTGTATCCATAACCAAAGGTAAAGCGCTTAGGGGTCGAAGACCCCCTCTGTCATATTGCATCTATAAGCAAAAGTGTTTAGGCACAATAGGAAATATACGTGACGCACCTAGTTGCGGCGGCCATTTTCAGAAATATTTATATTTTAATATCTCGCGTTCTAATTACTGTATGAATATAAAATAAACGATACCCTACTCAGCGTTTCATCCGAAAGTAGAAAGCCCAATCTGAATAGCAAAATATGTGACGTCACAAAGTAGAAGCCGCCATCTTCAGAGATCATTAAATTTAAATATCTTGCATTGTAGTATTCGTATCGAGATGAAATAAAGAATCTATACCTCAGAATGGCACCGAGATCTTATGGTTCTGTCTTAAGAAGGAAAACATGTGACGTCACATACTTTCTGGCCGCCATCTTGAAAATATTTACATCTGAAAATTTTGGAATCTAATGGTCGCATCAATATGAAATAAACGATGTCTTGCTCATAATTAAATCGGTAAAAAGAAACTTCAATTAAAACGAAAAAAGTATGACGTCACAAAGTACAATCCGCCATCTTGGGGAAATAATTACATTTCGATATTTCGCATTCTAATAGGGTTATCGACGTGGAGTAAACAATTCGTAGTTGAGGTAGTCAAACCTTACGTGCTTAAGGAAACTTAAAGCATCTTTGGACGTAAAGGCTTACTATCTTCCTCACTTCACCTTACTCCTATCGTATTTACTTACATGTAAAATACTCTTATTAAAATTAATTTGTGTCTGCGACGAGATTATTACCTCCGGCAAAATAATCTCTTTCACACTACAAACTCAGCTCGCTCAGCTCAATTTTTATAGACATCGACGAAGATGAATCCGCCCTAGTAAAATATAAAAATAAAATAAAATAAATAAATAAATAAAAATAAAAATCCGATGTTATGCCCTTATCCTGACTAGCTTCCCACTTGAAACATTAAGCAAATATGTGAACATGAGCTTTCAAATGTCTACAATATAATTATCAAATATGATGGATTATGTCACCGACTTTAAAAATAAGTAAATATGACAGTGAGTATTAAATAAAAGCGATATGAATATGTTGACCTTGAATTATCAGAGTAGAGTAAACTAACGTAAGCTTAATTGATATTTTAGTCTGAAGAGCCCTCGAGTAATCAGTATTTGTATAAACACATGTTTGTAACATTAGCACACATATTTGATTAGTACGTAATTGAATTCGTGTGTTAACATAACCATGATAAGATAAGGTTAGCGCTTCTGTCATGAATATTTAGGCAACGCTCGCGATTTCTTTGTTTTTGTCTCTTTCTTTCTACTCTCTTTTTCTCTGATTGGTTTAATCTTTTCCTTTCCCTCTCTGTTCTGCTTTCTCTCTCTCTTTCTCTCAATCTCTTTATCTATCTGTTTCTCTCTCAATCTCATCTCTCGCTTTCTATCTCTCTCTCAATCCCTTTATCTCTCTCTTTCAATCTCTTTCTCTCTCTCTCTCAATCTCTTTCTCTCTCTCCATGTGTGTGTTTTGCTCCCTTTTCTCAATCTTTCTTTTCCTTTCACTCTTTTTTCTGTCTCTTTATTTTTTCCTTTTCATTATCCTCTCTTTTTTCTTTTTCTCTCTTCCTATCTGTTCTTTTTTCCTTTCTTCTCTTCTCTTCCATTTTCTGACTCATTGCCTCACCATAGAGAAGGTTTTGGGATGACCTATTCGCAGTATGAGTTGTCATTTCTCGAATTTCAGTTCTTTTCCAAATACATTTTAACTTGGGAGCCCCCAAGTCCACTTCATACAATGGTAAATAATATTATTTCTTGATAAATGAGAAACGATGCATTACCGATGAAGTATAGGGTGCTTGCCTTGTAATTGGAAAGACCCGGGTTCGATTCCTGGAGCTGGCCATCCTGACTGAGGTTTCCATGGTTTCTCTTGGTCACACCAGACAAATGCTATAATGGTACCCTGAATAAGTCCAAAGCCGAGTCCTAAAATCCTTCCTGTTGCTGTGTTTGTTGTTATACGAGGTGCGTCCAGAAAGTAAGTTCCGTTGTCAATTGTTACCACAGTGGCTGTGCGCTCGCGATTCTGCGCATGCGCGCCAAGTTTAGGGACTCTTTGGCAAAGGACTGACGAAGTTTGGGATAGGAGATCAGCGCAGACGCTTCGTAGTTTATAACAGTGTTTCCCAACCTTTTGCATTCTGTGGACCCCTTGACTTCTTACTAGTTCTTTGCGAACCCCTGCCCTTATTACCAAGGAAAACATTATACATACATTATCAGTATATCTTTTAGTGCGTTATCTATAGTTTAAGAAACAAAGACGTGCAATGTCAATACATTGGAGTATAATCGAATACACTTTACTAACAATACTGGAAGTCGCGAATTAATAGCACTAATAATAAAAACTATTGAGTTTGTTTGCTACAAATTTTTCAGTGTGATGGCTACTGTTATTTTGCGGCCGTCAACTTTTTCACACCTGGCTCCAAAGTACAGATTTTCAGGCGCAGATATGGTTCTATATCAAGTTTCTTTGTGTGTTTACTTTTCATACGAACAAGTATAGAGAATGTTGACTCGCACAAGTAAGTAGTCGCGAAAGGCATCAGATGTGAAATTCCCTTTCTCATAACATCAATATACAAAGACCGCGGATAAAACCAAAAGTCTAGTATTCCTAGTAAACACATACACGGAAACTTTATCTTCAAGGAGGAATCGCAGGACAATTCAATAACCTGGTCTTTATTTGGTAACAACTCATTTTCATTGTTCAGAAAGGAAGTTCTTCATCCAATTGTTTTTTCTTGTATAGGAAACCGAAATGTAAGGTCTCAGCTGGAAACCGAAAGAAAGCAAATGTTCCTTCATGCTCCCAAATTTTCATTCGCAGGTTCTGTTTCACTTGTCGACAGAAACTCGTTCAACATGGGAAAGGAATCGCGTTCCTTATTTTCGATTCGGCAAGTCCAGATTGTATAGCTTTTTATTACACGCTTTATATTAACGCTCTGTAAATTTCTCTGGTACAAATCTTGTAATTGATTTTTAACTCACTTCCCACCATCCGAGTTCTTTAAAATTTTGTAAATTGGTTGCTTCCAATGCCAGTACAATATCAATCATTAGATATACGACAAAATAATCCAGTTAACTGTAATTAATTAATAAAATAATTTAAAATTATCCTTAAATGCACGCAACGCCGCACCTATTATTGAAGTTTGGGTTGCCTATCTCGCAGGTAGTTTAATATTCATCCATTATACATAAAAAATAATTTAAAAAGGACTTTCTTTTTAAAAAAACATGCGTTTTTAAGGTGGACTAAAAAGCAAAAAATAAATAAATTGAATTAATCTTATGAATCTTAAAATAAAAGCCTGGGTGCTCTTGCTTACCTTATTATAAAATCATAATATCTAAGAGCACCAACGCTTTTATTTTCCGACTAATTCAATTTATTATTCTTTACTTTTTAGTCCATCTTAAAAAGACGTTTTTTAAAAAAAATTAAAAATAAAAATACAGTGACACTGGAGCTTTGAATTTAGTGTATTCAGTAATAAGAGAATATCTGACAAATAAGCAATTGCCGAAAGCGAAAAAAAATCACTTAAGCAGTCCTTTAGTTTTAGTTCCCATTTTGAATCAACTAGGAAAAGTCTCTGATCATCACGCAGCTCAAATAACCGAGTTAGAACTCTTCCACGAGATGGACAGCGTGAAGCGCACGTCTCTCCCTTTCACGTCTCTTGAACTTCAACAAAAGAGTTTTGATGAATTGCCATCCCACGACAAAAGCGATGGAAACATGGAAAAACAATTCCAAGAAATTCAGATTGTTTCCTTGATTTCAGTTATGGTACATGGCCTACGCAGAGTTTGGAAACCAAGAAATCTTTTGGGAAAGACAATATTTAAAATCAAGACGGACACCCACAGAAGCTGTTAGTGGTTATATTAGCTGTACTATTTGTTTTTAGTTCAAGCTTCTATTGAAAATCCAACTTGAGGATAGATGGTCATGTAAAGCGTACAGTGAAACAAGGAGGAATGGGCACTTTTTTTAATTAATAAAAATAGTTTGTACTCGGAACAAGTACTATATAATGACAGATAACCGCTCAGAAAGTTTCCATCCAAAAGCTCAAAAAGTCACTAAGTTATAGCGGTTTTAAGAATATGAAATACATTGGGAGTAAATGAGAGAGTTGGACCTTAAAATGCGTTTTTCGAGAATTCATCCTTCACGCACATTCTCCTTTGTTTCCCTGTACGCTTCATATCAGACCATTAAATGCTGTTTATTCACTTTATTTCCTCTGCTGGTTTGGGTTTATTTAATTCGATTTTATCTTGGTTTTCGTGGTAAACACTATCGTGTTTTTAAATTATTTTATAAAAGGAAATCTGTATAATAGGATGTAAATATCGGGAAGTAAATCTTCGTTACATGACAAAGTATTGCGTACCCCATTTACATGCTTGTCACGGACCCAGATTGGGAAACATTGGTTTATATTGTTTCGGAAAATCAAGTTGCCCGTTGCATGCGAAGTAAGGTCTGTGATCCGTTACTTGAATGCCTGGAACGTGAAACCAACAGACATCCGCCATCAAATTAGTGGAGTATGTGGAGAAGAGCTTTAATGGTGCATAGATAGGTGCGGCAGTTTAATGGCGGTCGTGAAAATGTGTGGTACAATAAGACTTGCTGCATGGAGTGGAAGAGAAGATTACAGAGAACAGACGTTTCATTCCACCACCGTCATTAAACTGTCGCGCCAATCTCCGCACCAAAGCTCTCATACACCCCACCAATTTGACGGTGGATGTCTCCTGGTTTCATGCTCCTTGCATTCAAGTAACGGATCATAGACCTCACTTCGCATGCGCCGGGCGACTCGATTTTTAACTATCACTACGAAGCGTCTGCGCTGCTCTCCTGTCGCAAACGTCGTCAGTCATTTGCTGAAGAGTCCCTAAACTTGGCGCGCATGCGCAGAATCGCGAGCGCACAGCCACTGTGTTAACAGTTGACAACGTAACTTACTTTCTGGACGTACCTCGTAAATATACTATCTAAAATGGCCGATAGAATGCTGGATCTGGAGATTGTTGTATAGAAGAAAAAGTAAAATTATTTTCTTAGAGTTGATTTGTGTTTATATAATTGATATGTGTTGATATATTAGTGTTACCAAACTGGTGATTTTTGTTTTAATTTTGAATGGTAGCAAAAGTGGTGATAACTGATAAACATCATACGTTGAACACATAATGCAGTGTTGCAAACTGTGAATATTATACCAGCTTAAACGTTGAAAACCGACATTTTGAATTATTTACCTTGTGTGTGTGTTTTACAGTTTGCAACACCTGCATTCTGTTCTTTAGATACCACCACTACAGGATACCAAATATTTAAAAAAAAACGCATTGCCGTTTAAAAAATAAAATTTATACACGGTTGGCAACATTGAAGTGACATCACACATTAACTTTCAGTATTTGCCATGTTGATACAAAGCAACTCCCCCAAACTATTTTTTCTCACGTAGAGAAAATCTGATTTAGGATTTTGGATTGAACAATTCCTCGAGTTATTGGGTCGTTTTGGGTATCTTGATTGCAAAGCTATAGCTAAGGGAACCTGCTATTTCCGCGCATAGTGTCCGTCCGTCCATGTCTAGAAATTAAATCTCAGGAACTACAAGGTGTAGAGATATTGAGGTGTCGTTGGAAAGGTCTTAACTGGACTAGCTCAGAGCAGCTGAAACCGTCTTGATTGGTCCAGTAATTCAGTGTTTCCAACCCGTTTCAAAAATCAATTATTCAAATTGCTTCCATTCAGTTAGACCTAGCTACGCCAAACTTGGAATAAGCATTATTCGACACAATAGAAAAGTACTGTGGGTTTTCCCGTACCTAAGCACTGCAATTGTCAGTGTTGCCAGCCTATTTTATAAAAAATAATGTTTGTGTGGCTAAAATGCTATCAAGGGACCGGAGCCTTTGCGATTGTTAGTATAATCGCAGCTCTAACTGGTTTAATCTGGTGATTGAAAAGTCTTTTCGTTTGAGTATCTTTCTTTATTTTAAGAAATCACGTGAGCGCCACAATGCGCTCATTCAACGGACTAAGGTAGCACTAAACCGCTGAGAGAGCATTTTAATCGTATTGGTTGCTACCTATAAGCAAACCAATAAGATTCAAGTGCTCTCCCAGCGCTTAGTGCTACCTTAGCCCGTTGAATGCGCCCAATGGTACCAGGTAGAGGAACAGATTTCAGTGACCTTGATTTATAGGCCAGCCTGAGCCATAGTTGCCTAATGGCCTTAAAATAAATTCAAATTCGATTTATAGGCATGTTTTTAATCTATACACGCTAAAATCCGGTAGTTTGTTTTTATCATTTGGGTAATTTGGTCCATTTTACGAGCCCGCGCAAGCGCAGAGAGAAACTTACTTCGGTTTTGAGTTCAGGAATCTCGATTTGTCCCGCCGTTTCAAAACGAGCGGTTCGGTAGAGAAATATCGAGAAAGTGATGTCAGTACAGGGAGTAAGAAAAACACAGGGAGTTCGTGAACGTGGAAAGCATTTTTCTAAAATCTTAAAGCTGATGTTTGGTGTTTCTATCGCGTAAAGTCTAATAACAAGTCTAACCTGACTTCGTAATCTTAACTTATTTCACTGAAAATGTTGGAAATGAAGACAAAATCTAACGTCATTTTCTAACCTTTTCCCATCAATTGCGTAAAATATTGAAAAATGCAAAAAGAAGCAGGAAGGAAGATTTTTTTATAAGTAATTACAAAACGTTGTCTTTTTACCCAAACTGAGAAATAATCATGATCCCTGGGCGGGAACCGAAGATCGGCCTATCGGTCAGTGACCCGGCGCTCTACCGACTAGGCCAGGCGGAGAGCTGCAAACCAACGTTTTGGAAAGGGTCTTTATGCTTCCGTCACGTAATTCACACAATAGTTAATTGATGTCAGTTCATTCACGCTGACTTCTGTTCCTGTGTGTATTTCTTTACCGAGTTCCACGCCTGTTTTGAATTGTGAATGTAAAATTGGCAGATCCTTTTCATTAGGATAGTTTTCTCTAGGCTACGATTTCGCACTACTTTGACTTTATCCAATTTAGTGTGTTATCATTGGGTCCGCCTAAGTTTATACTAGTTTTTTAAACAGTATCCAATTGACATTTTATGATAAAAATATATTGATACAGTAAACTACATTGACTTCTGAGTTTTCTCACAGGATGACGCGACTAACTGATTAGGAACTTATCAAAGCGGAGTAAATGTTTAAAGAAAGATACTGAATCACTTCTCTTCTGTATTTCTCTTCTTTAGGTAAAAAACAGGTGCAGTTCATGTTGGGTACCAACGGAGAGCCTTGGGTGTGGGTGATGGGGGAACACCCGGATGACAAAAGCATCGATCAGATTCTGGAAGAGGAAGCGAGGGACAAGGCGCGCAGGCAGGCGGAAAAAGAAGCAGAAGAACTCAGGTAATCATTTCCATTCTTTTTACCATACACTCGTTACCATAAATTAAGGATTTTTTATGTAGTTGCATCAACGTGGAATACAAAAAACGGAGAAATGGCATCGTACACACTCTATCGGCGATGCTATTGCTATATACAACGACACCAAAGCATCAACTAGAGTGTATTTTCTGTCTGTTGTAGTCGGAATATGCGAAACAAATTTCCAGATAGAGTGTTTTGTGAAGGTTTCCAGACATTACCCGCTCACATAAAGTGGAGAACTATACTGTATAGAAACGGCAGGAAGGCAAAAGACCAGTCGATGTGCCGAGATGTCTAAAATATCAGTCCTGTCGTTAACAACTGTGGAACTAATTTCTTTGCCGAAGGTACATCCCAAGAAGATCTATGGCTTCAAGTACCAAAGAAATCTATGGATCACTGCTACCTTCAATTGTCTGTTCGCAGGAACAGGACTGTAATCGCAGCCTAGCTGTTCTCATTTCTTGCTGCAGTTCGATTCGGTGTTCACTTTTATTGTACGCAGATGGCTTTATCAAAGTCTGGGTGTTAGGCGACAAACCCTTTACATGACCTTTACCCACCATCACAATAGGGAACCTTTGACCGAGTAGGACTTAACATCACGTGAATTGATAAACCATTGGAGGTCACCACTATTCTAGGATCTTGTTTGCACATCGATAAGCGGGCTGCCCTGATCTGGAGAAAGTAAGGGAACCGTTACCATGCCTCAAATATCCAGTAAAAGGATAACTAACGGTGGAGATAAGATATTGTTTTCGGCGGCATGTCATTTGGAAGTTGCAGGCTTGTATTTCCTTTTAAGAGAAGCTGTGAGTGCTCGACCGCTTTATTTATCCTTCAGAATGATAATGCCTAGCCTCACGATAAACTTTGGTAAACTTTATTTTTATATGGGCCAGCCTAGTAACTTTGGACTTGGGCCCTTCACGATTCACCTTTAGCTGTTAAAATCCACACCCATGCCCCTGCCGGGACTCGAACCTTCGAGCCGATTGCCTACCGCCGCAGACCACTCGGTCACCCGGCCCTCACGATTCAAGTCTGGTAGAATTGTCGCTACGCTAGATATTGTCTTTTCGTGTGAATTGGCCAGTCAGTTTCCCGGGCATAAATATCAGCGAGTAGACAACCAGATTTTGCATTACTTGCTGGGATTACAGTCTTGGAATAACAATGGTCGTTGCTGTTCACTGAACTAATCGACACCTTGATTTCCAGATGGCACAAAATTAGTCTCAGGCCTGTATTGCTGTATGTGTTTAAGAGGTGTGACCTCACACCTTATTGGACTTAGAGTGTGTTGCAAGTCAGTGGTTCTGACGTACGGTTTATCTTATGGACAGTATGTGACAGTTTTCGTCACATCTTCATGTATTTTTCCTAAAACGTTCCTTTAATTTAAGGAAACGAATGTATATTGTCTTATTCCTAGATTTTAATCTGGTGTGTTCTTTTTGTAACAACTTTAATATTTCCTGAATTTTATTTGATATTCAAATCATTTATAAATCAAATACTCCTACTTGTAAAATTGTCAAATTGGCGTCATAAGGAAGAAAACGTTTAAAAGCATGGCGCAATCAACAATATAAAATATTTATTGCGTAGTACCAATCTAGCTCGATGCAAAAAAAAATTGAATGCAAAGAAAATGCATAACATTTAGGTCAATAGTAAATTTCACAATTGAGGCTGAGTGAAAAAAAAAGCATCGGCTGCAGTGATTGAGAAATGACAATACCAGTTCGTCTGTAATAGTTTACAATTCTGACGTATACATACTTAATCTTCGTGACAAATGCTCACAGGTAGTGACTGAACAGAGTTCTTAAAACGAAACACACACACAGCAGGGGAAGGTAATTTGGTGACATATTTAAATTAAATGATTTTTTTATCAGGAAAATAACATTTTTTGTTAAACTATATTTATATATTGAAATCATCCTTCTAGCCAGTGTTTGCCACTAGTTTACTCAGATACAACGAACA
Organism: Lepisma saccharinum; assembly: GCA_022664845.1. Taxonomy (NCBI): domain Eukaryota; kingdom Metazoa; phylum Arthropoda; class Insecta; order Zygentoma; family Lepismatidae; genus Lepisma; species Lepisma saccharinum. The sequence goes on along the minus strand of JAGDQP010017655.1, from coordinate 4,814 downwards.
TACCTTCATTAAAAACACAATGAAAACAACACTAAAGGGAAAGATTAGTTGGTAATAGTGGTTGTTTGTGTGGACAGTGTTGCTCACGAGACGAGACAGAGAAATATCTATGCAAAATGAGACGAGATGGAATTGACGTAATGTCTTTTCGAGACGAAACGCTGTCTGGACAAGACATTTTCGAGACGAGACAGCCTGAATTTTGTCTCGTGGCAACATTAGGTGATAGTGGGTACGTTATTTGCTGGCATTATAAATTATTAACCAGAACTTTTCCTAACCAGTTGTGCATGAAACAAATGTATCACTCTGATTCATTACACGATTTTTCACATCAGTCTTCATACATGAACATGGTTATGTCTTCATCAATGTCATGTACGAGTACCTATGACATTTTTTTACAAAATGGTCACATAAAGAAGCTGCACTGAATCCAGTTTGCATTGCACTAGTCTTGTTTTTGGCATCTTGTAAACGAAAATGTCTATTTCGTACACATCCAGGCATCATCATGCTTGTGTGAAGAAGTGACGTTCACTTACGAGAGTCCTGGAGAAAATTAATCCGTTTTTCACAGATTTAGATAAGGCTTACAGGCTTAAAACAAAAGGGAACAGTTAATCTTATTCATCCACTTTAAGATTAATCCAAAATGGGGCAAACTTTCATGTCTAACTCAGTTTTTTATGCTTGTTGCCTCTGTGCCGCCCGTTTTAGATCCCTTGATATTCACGCTTTGTCTGTCCGTCTATTAGCCTGTACTAGGGCTACGAAGGTGGTTGAGGTGTAGTTGGGACGCATTGGTGAAGCGAGTTCAAATATGTATAGATAATCCAGATAGGATGAGTGGGTCCCGAGGTACGGGGAGGACTGTTCCGAAAAGAAGAGCTATGACCTTGTGGGGTCATAGCGCGTAGCAACAAAAGGATGGACGGAATTTACTTTCTCCTGACAATATTGCCATCCTCATGTCGTTTTAAAATCAGTTGTGTAAAATTTTTGTGAGAGTGAGTTTATTGTGCTTGTTTTGCTGTGTTGTGAGCGATGGCTTCTATATAGGGTTGCCACCTTTTGATGAATAAATTACGAGACGCTCGGCAAAACATACGGGATAATACAAAAAATACGGGACAGTACAAAAAATACGGGACAAACCTGAATTAACCTAAAATGAAAGTAAGTGATTAGCTTCTATACTAGTATATGGCTACCTACACAATTTAAAACCTCCATAATAATTTTGGACTCACCTCCGTGCGTTACGGAAGATTCACGTGCACAAACAATTTATAGTCCTGTTTACTTGTGTCATGTGTGCGGTGGTTTGCTTTTGTCGTGTTCCCTACACTCAGTAGCAGGAGACATGAGTGTGAAACGTGTTTCCTCGCCTCCAGTTACGAAAACACACACAAATACGCAATAACAAAAGATCAAAGAAAATAGGACAGGTTGTGCTTTCAGAATTTCGCTACAAGGAAAAGTACTGGTTTTATAATTTCATGCTTTATAGCCAGTTGTAAAGTTTTGTTTCTTGTCATCCAGTCCCTCTGCGGGAGGGACCGGCGATTCCTATAACAGTTCAACAAAGCAAGCCTGTTGAGTTGTTTTTCATTTTAAAAAATGGTGGCGGGAAACAATCACATCAGGGCAATAAGGAGGAGTATTTTTACACTCAGTAGATACTTTTATTTCTCAAAATACTTAGAAATATTATACAGTTGGGAACATTTCCAGGTAAAGAGAAAACCATAAAAAATATATTGTATGTCAACTGAACCAGGGCTTTCACTTGAGAGCTCAACTTTTCTGACGTTGCCATGGCCCGTGTAGATCAGATGAGCGGGTCCCACCCAGGGCAATGTTTTTATTTTTTAAGAAGTGCATTACCGGTGTTTTACTATTTCCTGTCCTATCAAGGTTATTTCAGCCTTGATTCTTGTAAGCTAGACTAGTTGATTCAACCTCGATTAAACCATTTTTGGCTTGATTTCCTAAGCATGCATAAGTTCTTCCACTTGTGAAAATAAGCTTTATTAACTTTGGAGTCATGTCAAAATTGCTATGTGCGAGCTTAGGTAGTCCATTCGCATAGTTAATTAACAAGAAACCAGATACAGCAGTATTATCCATGTTACTCTGGTTTGTTTAAAACTAAAAGTAAACAATCAACGCAAAATAAAATAGAAAAATGAAGAAATACATCAACAGTAATACCAATATCAATATCAAGACGTATATAAAGACAATGATTCAAATCATTGCCTGAACTTAAATCTCATAAAGGTACCGGTTTTTTCCGAACTTATCTAACTTTGAACTTTTTTTTTTCATTAGGAACCTGAGTTTACGAAATGAAGTGTGTCTATAGTTGTATGAATTTGAATTCTTTTGGCTAACCATCAACCATTATAATTTCTTCTCGTCAACAGGAAAAAGGTAGAAGCGGAGCTGACAGAGTTGTTAGATTTCAACCAGAAGCAGATCGAGGCGATGGAGGAAGAACAGAGGAAGGAGGAGAAGATGGAGGAGGACCCTTTGGAGATCTACTGCACTGTCGAAGAGCTCAAAGCGAAGATGAAACCGGCGCCAGTCAAAATTATCAGCATTCAGGATAAGAAGCGGGACGTTCTCCAGGAAATTTCACTCAACAAAGTAAGTCGCAAGTAAACTACATGCAGTAACTCTTAGACTATAGAGATGTTATTTTCGTCAAACCACTTCATCCTCAACCTCAATTTCAGATCAGCACTCACAAGTAATTCCTTGACATCTTCTTATTCTTACCGAAGTAATTCTTATGCCTTGTTTAGATTAGTAAGATTGTTACGATGATAAAAATCATGGTTGATATAACTCCGTTTAAATACTGAACTTAACTTGGTTATCGTGGTTGTACTGCCATTGTCAGTAAAGAAATAGGTTACAGACTTAGAGTAAGGAATCTCCTTTTTGCCATACTCTGTTACACGACAGAGGTTTAAATTATAAAATACTGAACACAAATGAATTGATTGTAGCGTAACATTTTGTAGATTAGTTCTGCCATCACTCTTTTATACTTTAAAAGTGATACACACCACTAGGATGCTATATATTTCGATACAGAGAGGAATAAACTCACGAAGTGAGCTGCGCTTAACGGCCATCTTGCGTTTAGACAACTAACGTAAGAAGATAATTGTCGTAAGTTTGCAATGGTTAAATTTGAAACACGTGTTAATGGTAACTACCGTTTACATTACTAAAATGATCTTGATTAACATTAACCGTGGTAATGTAATGTAAACAAGGCATTAGCGGAAGCTACGTCATCAAGGAGAGGGATCGGTTCATTTTGCATCGTGTAGAAGGGAAAAACTGTTTAAACTGACTCTTCTCATCTATTTCCGTGAAGTATGAAAAACTGTTGAAAGTGCAAAGTATTTAATCTGACATTTTAACCAATACCTATACATTTTTTAGAGCGTTGGAAAATACAAAACGAAAAATCTTTCTAACCCTTTGCCGGAAATTTTGTAAAATGTTGACAAAAGGAACAATTATTTATACGTTAAAAGAAAAAAAAGTAAAGTTCTTCTAAATAAAAATGTAAAACAAGCATAATTTATGATAAGTGGTTCTGTTTAGGGGTGTAGTGGTTAAGTTTAGCAGTACCGGAACGCTCGGAGCTTGGTGGTGGTGGAAATGTTTACTACTGTGCCTACCGGTACTAATTTCGTAATTCAAGCCGGGCAAAATAAAATGATTAAATACATTTTATTGGAACACTGTTATCGTACAGAAATATTGGTTACAAATATAGCCTACAAATTATGTTTTCTCACGAAGAAGTGCCGAGATGGCGTTGCGGCTCCTCTTACTTCTCATTATTATTATTTTTATTATTTACCGGTAGCGGCAGGTTATTTTAGTGAACCGCTCCCCTTCCAACCCTTTTAAACCCACCACGAAATTAGCCGAAATTGCTTGTTGACAACTTACTTTGGTAAACTTTATTTTTATATGGGCCAGTCTAGTAACTTTGTACTTCGGCCAGTCACGATTTGCCTTTAGCTATTAAAATCCACACTGATGCCCCTGCCGGGACTTGAACCCAGGACCTTCAAGCCGATGGCCTACCGCCGCAGACCGCTCGGCCACCCGGCTAGCTTGACAACTTACTATTATAGAGTATACAAACCTTTTTCGCTACTGGGTCAGTTACCTGGAAATATTTACG